>JAODAL010040040.1:0-37355 GCA_025379985.1 Phyllomedusa bahiana
AAACAACCCTGTAAAAAATTTTATTTTAATATGACTTTAAAATTTATTCACCCCGATGGGGCGCCTTTTTCCTAAAAAAAATCACAAAAAACAAACTTTACACAAAAAATAAAAGACAGACAGACCAAATTTCAAAATTCATTTTTATTTAACCAAAATATGACAATTCAATTAATTTAAATTAAAACTTATCACCCCCTCTAAACTCCAAAACAGTATTTTTTAAAAATTAATTTAAAAAGTAAAACAATACTATAAAACAAAGGGATACGAAAAAGGGAATGGAATAAATTTCTGTTTCAAGACAGGGGACGGTTTTTTTAGAAAAAAAAACGGGAAAGGAAAAAAATGGATTTCTCGGGGAAAAAAACCCCCCCGGGCGCGCTTGCCCAAATTTTTCCCCCGTCCAGAGGCATCTAACACGTGACCCCCCTCCTCCCCCTTCCCGTGGGGATATCCCGGAACGACCCCCAAATTTTCCCGGCAGCTTTTCCCTTAAAGAAAACCCCTTTTTTTCCACCGATCGAAAAAAAAGGGAAACATGTACACTGGATTTTTAGTTTCAAATCAGTTTAAAAAATTTTTTAATCCTCCATAGCTCTTTTTTTTTTTTTTTTATTTTTTGGGTAAAGAGATTGTCACTTCAAAACCCAAATCACAGATAAGCCAAAATCTTATAGGATGTACATTTTAGACCAATCAGAACAGGTTAACGCATTACTCATTAAAATTTATGCTGACCAGCCATCATAATTTCAATTTTTAAATCCCAATACGTTGGGACACAGATCAGAGGGGGAAACAACTGGGCACAGGGTGACCCATTATCTCTCTTTTTTTTGGGGGTTATAAACATCGTATGTTTTAAACCCCCTTACCGGAGCCGGGTTTTGGCCTCTCTGACAGAGCCCTTTTTTTTAAATTTGTCATTTTGTCATTTTAAATGTGAGAATAATTTTTTAAACATTTTAAAACCTATCCTGGGGTTGGTTTCAGAGACTTTTTTCCCGGGACACTTTGTGTTTTTAAGATAGTTAAAAAAATTTAGTGAAAAAAATGCTTTTTTTATTTGGGGAAAAATTTTAAAAAAATCGTAAAAAAATTTTGGAAACATTTAAAATTTTTAAAACTTAAAAAATTTCTGCTGAAGACAGTGTTTTCCCAACCAAAAATTTATAATAAATTTTACCCCTATGCCCTGCTGTATTTTGGCATCATTTTTTTTAAATTTTTTTTTTTACCGCTTAGGGGGGGGGTTTAGAAATTTAGAGAAATTTTTCAAATTTTCAACAAAATTTGCAATTTTACATTTTTTAGAGAACCAGCCCAGTTCAACGTGTTTTTGTTTGGGCCTGATGTTTTTTTTACCCCCATAAATGACCTAATTAAAAAAAACTACCCCCCTTTAAAGTATTAAAACCCCCGCATTTAGGAAGTTTTTTAACCCTTTAAAAAGGTGTTTCAAAGGAATTAAAGAAAAAGGGGAAAAGGAAATTTCAAAATTTTTTCATTTTTTTTGGCAGATTTTAAATTTTTATACATTGTTAAAAGTGGTAAATGGGGATCGGGGAAATACAATTAAATTTAAAATTTCCCCCGGGCCCGGCCTTTTTTAGAGATATCCCTTTTGGGTTGGCCCTAGTGCATTATTTGGCTCCCCCACCCCCCCAAAGAATAGGAGGAGCCCCTTCGGGACTCGGGGGTTTTTTTTTTTTCTTTTCGTTTTTTATTGGGGGGCCTTTTTCCGGGTTTTTTGCGGACACCCAAAGGTTCCAAAACTTAATAAACCCCCCTAAAAATACCCCATTTTTGGAAAATTTCCCCCCTTAAAGGAATATATCCAGGGGGGTTAGTGGCTATCCCCCCCAACAGGTGTTCAAAAAAATTTTTTAGCGTTAGGCTGTAAAAATTTTTAAAAAAAATTTTTTTTCCAATAATCTGCAATTTTAGCTGAAAAGTTTAATTTTTTACAAGGCCCCCGGGAAAAAAAGCCCCAAAACCTTTTTAACAAAATTTTTCTTCCAAGTTTCGGCCAATCCCCAAAATGGGGGGTGTAATTGCTTTTTTGGGGAATGGGGGGGGTTTAAGGGAGGGACCCGCTATTTGGTTTTTGGGGAATGCAGTTTTTGGTGGGGCCCCTTGTCGCATTTCCCAAACCCCCCAAAGTACCAAACAGGTAAAACCCTTTCCAGAAGTCGCCCCATTTTGGTTTCAGCAGGGCCTCATAAACTAATCTAGGGGGGTATTTTTACTTTTTTGGGTGCACAGGTGTTAAAAAAGTTGTTGTTTTTTTGCTTTGGGGCTATGAAAATGGGGGGAAAACGCAATTCCGCCATTGTTTTGTGGGCTTAAATTTTTTACAGCTTTCGCCGTGAGTATAAATGACAGGAAATTTTAAATATGGGGGTCCCGGGAAAAATTGCAAAAGGTATAATTTTTTTTAGTTTTTTTATGTTTTATTTCTTTTTCACAATAGAAATTTGGGCTATAAAAAAAATTTCGTTTTTATGTTTTTTTGTTTTTGATAGCCAAAACGTTTTCAGTGTTCTGTATACGGGGCTGTTTCCCGAGCTTGGGTTTTTTGTGGGGGTGTGTTTAGGGTTTTTTTTAGTAAACCCTTATGGGGGGGATATTTCCGTTTTTATCACTTTTTTTTAAGGTTTTTGTGGGGGCATTTTGAACAAATACACATTCCGGGGAGTGTTTTTTATTTTTATTTTTTTAAAAGCGGGCACCGTGCAATAACTGACAATAGTATTCTCAGCAGGTCGATACGATTACAACGATCCCAATTTTATTTTTTTATGTTTTTTCTGCTTTTTTTAAAAATAAAAACCCCTTTTAGTCAAAAGGAAAACACGTTTTGGGATCGCCATAGTCTAGAGCCCTTTAAATTTTTTATTTTTTTTGTATTCGGGGCTGTGTAGGGGCCCTTTTTTTTTGCGGGAAAAAAGTTTTACGTTTTTATTGGGATAAATTTTTGGGGGGGCAAAAACTTTTTTTATTTAGTTTTAAATCCGTTTTTTGGAAGGCCAGGGGGGAAAAAAATATGCCCAAACCCGTATTTTTTTTTTTATTTTTAACAGCGTCACCGTGTATTCCCCTGAACCAATTTTGCTTTACTCCGGGCGTACGATTACGGCGATACCCCATTTATTTAATTTTTTAAAATTTTTAAGACTTTAAAAAAAAAAAAAAAATTTTAAAAAAAAAAAATAAAAAAATGTTTTTAAAAAAAATTGTTTTTTTAAAATAAAAGTTTAGCACGCTGTCTTCTGAAAAGCCCAAAAAACTTTTTTATTTTTTCAAAAATACAGAACGTGTAGGGGCTTTTTTTTTTCGGGATGAAAAGAAGGTTTTTTAAATTTGGTACAACTTTGGCACTAATGAGTTTTTGATCGCTTTTTTATTTTTTTTAAAGTTTCTGCAGGGTGTAAAAAAAATCGCCCTTTGTGAAATGTTTTTTGGGTTTTTTTTTTTTTCGGTGTTCCAAACCCTCGGGTTTTAAATTTAAAAGGGCAGTTTTATAGGGTGGGTCTTACCCCGCTGCGATACCAAATTGGGGACCCTTTTTTATTTTTTATCTTTTTTGGGCGATTTGGGGGTTCCCTAAAGGGGGAAAAAGGGCGGGTACATGTTTTTATTTTATTTTTTGTGTTTTACTTTTTTTTCACTTTTTGACATTTATTTTTAACTTTTTTTTACTTTTTTTTCCCCCTTTATTTTTAAAAAGCAATCATCAGATTTTTTTTAGGGGAAGGGCAGGCCCCTGCCAAAAGTTACCGTCACCGGGGTCTGGGGCGCCATGACAAAGCCTGTCACCCTTTCCCACAATGCATTGGGGGGCATGGGGACATCCCCAAAGACCCCGGGGAAATTTTCGTTCACTTTCCCCGGGGTATCAACAGGGGGTCGGTGCCCCACTACAGTGTGGAGCCGACGGGGCAGGCAGGGGGGCTCAAATCCACCTGCCTGCGGGTTTATTATCCCCCAGCCCCTGACAGGCTGCCCGGGAAAAAAGCGGGTTTAAACACCCCCCAGCCCCGGGGGCTCACTCCCGGCCCGGGTTTATTTCGGCTTTCGGGCCCCGGTAATTTAAACCCCTGGTCCCATGTTGCGATCGCCCCCCTGGGTCCCCACGCCCAAACCCGCGCGATCGGCCCCCGGGGGTATGGATATGTCCATTTGCGGGGGGAAAGGGCACTTCCCGCTTTGGGGTATACCATACCCCCCAGTCGGGAAAAGGGGGTTTAAAAGTCAAAAATATTACATTCCCAGGGCAGAAAAAAAGCATATTGATTCATTAAATGTGGGGGTTTTTAATTTTTTATTGTGTATAAGTCAAAGATTTACCTTTTTTTCTAGTTAATGTACTTTTAACTGAGGAAAAAAAAACTTTGGGGGGTTTTTGGGGGTTTTATCAATTAATCATCTTGTTTTGCCAACCTAAAATAACAGTGAAAACAAAAACATCTACAGATTTATAAAATGGGTGGCATTTTTTAAAATGGTTTCCCTTTAAATTTTCAATTCAGATGAAAAGTTATCACTATTCCACTTCACAGTCCATGCAACAGGATCCAGCTTACAGGAATAGTATTGGGCCCCTATATTCTGTGGCAGGGAAAACCCGCAGCATGTTTTAGTTTCCCCAAAAAAGGAATAGGTTTAAAAAAATTTAAGGGGTAATCCGTGATTCCGAGCATAAAGGGTTTTTAAAATGAGGGGTTTAAAAAGCGTGAGGAAACAATGCCGCCATAAAGGGGAGGGGTTTTTAAATGGGGGAAAAAAGTGTCCCCCTAAAGCCCCTCATAAAACACTTGCATATATTCGGAAGCATTTGGGGAAAAAATTTTTTGAAGTAGGGTTTTTAACCAAGGGAAAACCTTGCAGTTGTTTAAGATTGGTTGGTGGAGAGCATTTCCCCACAGCTTTTTTTCGGTCCCCCCAGGAAGGTGTTTAAAATCCCCTTAGATATCAGTGTCCTAGGAAAAACCAAATTTCTCCCCGCATTTGAGAGATGGCCTGGCAGGTAGCAGATCATAGCGTAAGGGAGCTGTTCCCAAAATATTAAAAGTTGAATTTTGAGTGTTTCAAGATGAAGGGAAAAAAGGTAATGGAGTCTTTGTGCGGGGAAAATCGTACTGAAGCAACCTTTAAGGACCATCTTGTAAAAGGGGATGGAGAAGTTGAAAGTGATGGCACATTCTTTTTGGGAAAAATGGATGGGAAAGCTGGAAGAAAAAACTCATCAGGACCCGGGACCAGATTCAGAAGGATTTTTGTAAGAAAAATCTGGGAAAGAGAATATTGACAAAGCCCCAGAGGAGGGAATGCTGAAGGGGAAAAAGGTTTTTATTTTAAAAATAGGGAAAATTTTTAATCTAAGCACATATCTGATTGTAGCCTGCATCCTTTGTAAATGGTCCGCACCCAGAAGATTAGTAGGACATGAAGGAAAAACCAGTAGTTTGGAAAGGATACCTTATTGAGGTTGTTATTGGTCGGAGTCGGCGTAATGAACAAGAATAGTAGACACAGACTTCCCAATATCCTAATGATGAGGAGGGTATAAGTTCTGCGGTGTAGCTGGAGGAGGAGGAGGAGGCTAAGGAGTATTCTGCTGAGAGGCCTTGCGGTATTGATTGGTAGGGTGAAATTGGTTGTGAATAGAATCAGAGAATTGTGGTCCAGGAAAGAGAGCATTCATGCCCATTGTAGGCCTGTGTAGTTAAGGACTTCAACACACGAAATAAAGTTAAAGGGAATGCGCTCACCGTGCAAGTCCGTGTACGGCTATGATAGAATAAAACGTCCAGCACTGCCTCAGGCTCTCCTTCGCTCGGATCCCGGGACCGCCAGCCACGGCCCACAGACAAAAATTCAAAAGGAAAACAATGGGTCCAGCGAGGATAATCTTAAGAAAACATTTACTGGAGTGAAGGCACAAATAGGAGGGTACAGACAGGGATAAAGCACCGACGGTTTCGGGGTGTTCAGGCGCCCTTGTTCACGGTATGCTTTCACAAACAAAGTGACACTCTTAAATAGTTAAAAACGGGGGGTGGTCTAGTGATGACATCACTTCCACCCTAATCCGAAATATGTTACACTTTAACAGCCACATATATTGCTATAGGAATAAAATGTTCAGAAAACATGTAATAGTATTACAATCAGTAGATGTATGCCAGGTTTAAAGCAGCTATTTAGACCTTGCGGAGACATGAGTTAAAATTAAAATCCCCAGGGCCCCTTTCTTTTATTTCGAAACATATGTTGGCCCTTCCCCCCCGTTTTTTAATGGTTTTTAATTCTTTTTATTTCCCTAGCAAAAAGGAAAAAATTACTGATCCCTCATGGACCTCCAAAAAAATGCTTCCGGGTTTCACCAGAATGGGGGGGAGAAAACCCTTTAATGGGGAAGGGAGAGATGCTTGGGAAAAATTTCCGGGAATTTTTCATTTTTTTTTCGTAAGTACTGCCAAAAATTTGAGTTTTTGACCTTGGAGTACCCCTTTCAAAAGGGCATAAGGGGTTTTAAAATACTCCAGTATCACAGTTTAATGAACTCCTTGGGGACCCGTTAAATTTTTTCCTTGTATTGGCCCCCTTTTACTGAAATGTTTCTCTTTTTTTTTTTGCAAAATTTACATGGACCCCATCCCCTTTTTTCCCCCAAAGGGAAGGAAATAACCCCTTTTTAAGGTAAAGCCGGTTTTTCTTTATTCCTTTTTTTTTTTGGGGGAAATTAAAATTTGGGGGAGATTTTTTGATTACCTATTTGTTTTTGGGTTTCCTTCTTGCTACAAAAAACCTTTTCCCCCCTTTTTTCCCCTAAAAATAGGGGGTTAAAGGGGCTGTCCCTTGGGGGTTTTCCGATTTTTTTTATAGGAAAACCTGTTTTAAATTTGGTGAATTTTTTTGCTATATTTTCCTTTTTTTACCCTGCAATCTCTCCCCTTTTTTTTTTGTTGTCTTTTCTCCTTCCCTTTCCCCAAAAAATCAGCCTGGGGTTTTATTCGCATTTTGGTTTTCTTGCTTTTTTTAGTTGATTTTTAGGGATTAAACCCCTTTTTTTTCAAAAACCCTTTGGGTTTTATAATTTTCAGGTTTTTTTGAAAAAATTTTTGCTGCCCGTTTTACAGCTCGTTGGCTTATAGTATTCTCCCAAAAAGGTATCGATTCTACTGGTTTTTTTGTTTTGGGGGGCAAAATATTTGCTTTAAAAATTGGGGTTGCCATAGTGGGTTTTTAAATTTGTGTGGGGGCCACCTTTATTAACCCCCCCTTGATCAATTTTTAAGGAGTTATATCCAAGAATAAATTTGGGGGGGATTTTTCCACGTGGTGGGGTGGAATTAAAAGATATTGGGGACATTGCAATTTAGGTAAGAAAAGAAGTTTGGGATGGCGCTACCTGGCCCCCCAAAAAATGAGGAGGTCATCAATGTAGCGCCCCTACCAGGGCCCAAAAGTCTACAGTAAGGATTATTTGAGACCATAAATGTATTTTTGGGCCCCCCAGGGGCCTAAATTATTGACCAAGGTTTGGGGAGGCCTGCCCCTTGGGGGAAACCCAAAAAGTTGGGAAATTTAAATTTTTTCATTTCCCCAATTTTTTGAAAAAAATTTATTTTTATAGTAAAAAAATCCTTTTACCCCTCTAGGCACAAAGGATTTTAACTCTGTAGTTTTAGGTACTATTTTTACTTAAAATGGATTCCCCCGCAATTCTAAACTTAAACCCCGGGGGATGCTGGAAATTGGCTATTGGGAAAAGAGGCGGGGCCAACGGGGGGTTTTCCCTTTTGCCCCGGGGCAAAACTAGAAAAAAACTTTTTTTTTTAAAAGGAACCCATCCCTTAAGTACCCAGGTAATCCTTGCCAATGGGGTTTAAGGAGTTTATCTATCCATTTATTTTGTTTGGAAAATACCCCTGTCTTTGCTCGAGAAAATTGGTTTTAATTTTTTTTGGGGGGAACTTTCCGTAGGGTTTTGGGGGACCCCATTTTAAAAAAATAAAGGGATCTTTTGGGGTTATTCACCCAAATCCCTTTTTTTTTTCTTGTTATTGGGGGCCCCTGTGCAAAAATTTTTTTCTTGTAAATAATTTTTTCAAGTTTTTCTTGTATATCTTCACTTGGTTTTCCCCCCTTTTTTTTTTATGTTTTTTTGTCATTCAAAATATCCATTACTATTTTTTGGTACAGGTTTGTATCCAACACCACAACGGACCCACCCTTATCAGATTTTTTAATAATAAGGTTTTTATTTTGTTTTAGTTCTTTAAGGGCTTTGATCTCACTTTTGGTCATGTTTTGTTTACCTCCTTCACCTATCTGTCCTGCCAGGGTTTTTAGATCTCTTTCCATAACCTGTTGAAACCTATCCATAGTTTTATCTCTTGATTTCTTTGGATAATAATAAGGATTATTATGGCTAACCTGTGTATTAACTATATTTTCATTTTCAACACCTGTTTCTTGCAATCCTTTTAATGTAAGTAGTGCTTGTTGTTCTTTAAATGGTAAGTGTGTATATTCATTAATGCCTACTTCTTTAGTTAAACAAGCATTTACATTACCCTCATAATCCTTATTGGTCTCAAAGAACCGCTTGACTGTTAAGGACCTAATGAATCTATTAATGTCCAACATGGTATCAAAGACATCAAAATGGGCAGTGGGAGTAAAATTCAGCCCTTTTTTTAAGATATTGATGTGTTCGTTGGAGAGGACAGTTGGAGTCAAGATAATCACATCATAGTCCTCTTGTGGTTGTTTTAATTCTTCTTTCTCGTTGTGCCTTTTTGTTTTTTTTGGAACGGCACTTCCTTCCACCCCTCCTACCCCGTTTTTTGCTGGTGTTGAGGTGTTCGATATTGTCCCTTTATTTTGCACCATCTGCATACGGCTCCTGCCTCTTTGGTTAAGTCCTTGTCCTTCCATAGATGAACAGTCAGAATCAGATGTTCCTGTGGTTACATGATCTGTATCCCCAAAGCTTAAACTATGGTGGGACAGGAATTCCCTGAAGATCTATATGGAAAAGGGTATTATACCCAGAGGATTGCGGCTAAGACATATGCCTTCATTTAACTACACGGAAGAATTCCTGATCAATTGGAATAAAATTTTGTCGGACTGTTCTTTGAAATTAATACATTTAATTATAGATTTTGAAACACAAAAACTACAAGAAGCACAAAAGAACATAGATGACCTATAGGAAAAAATCAACAATTTTGTAGATGTTGGAGAATTGGATAACATACAAGAAAAAATCAAAAGAAACCTCACTAAATTAGAGTCTACTATTATGGAAACCAAAAGAGTTAAATACCAGAGAGATCATTGCGATTATGAAAAGAATGAAATCTATACCTGGAAGCAGGAGAGAAAACCTAGATCTATATTAAGATGGCAACGAAGGTATACCTATAATAGAAAAGAGGTCAGCTTTGGGGATACAGATCATGTTACCACAGGAACATCTGATTCTGACTGTTCATCTATGGAAGGACAAGGACTTAACCAAAGAGGCAGGAACCGTATGCAGATGGTGCAAAATAAAGGGACAATATCGAATACATCAACACCAACAAAAAACGGGGTAGGAGAGGTGGAAGGAAGTGCCGCTCCAAAAAAACAAAAAGGCACAACGAGAAAGAAGAATTAAAACAACCAGGACTCTGATGTGATTATCTTGACTCCAACTGTCCTCTCCAACGAACACATCAATATCTTAAAAAAAGGGCTGAATTTTACTCCCACTGCCCATTTTGATGTCTTTGATACCATGTTGGACTTTAAATTGATTTCATTAGTCCTTAACGGTTTAAAGGGGTTCTTTGAGATCAATAAGGATTATGAGGGAAATGTAAATGCTTGTTTAACTAAAGAAGTAGGCATTAATGAATATACACACTTGCCATTTTAAAAGGGAACACAAAGCACTACTTACATTACACGTATTGCAAGAAACAGGTGTTGAAAATCAAAATATAGTTAATACACAGGTGAGCCATAATAATCCTTATTTTTATCCAAAGAAATCAAGAGATGAAACTATGGATAGGTTTCAACAGGCTATGGAAAGAGATCTAAAAACCCTGGCAGGACAGATAGGTGAAGGAGGTAAACAAACATGACCAAAAGTGAGATCAAAGCCCTTAAAGAATTAAAACTAAACAAAAACCTTATCTTTAAAAAATCTGATAAGGGCGGGTCTGTTGTGGTGTTGGATACAAACCTGTACCTAAAAATAGTAATGGAAATTTTGAATGACAAAAAAACATACAAAAAAATGAGGGGAAATCCTAGTGAAGATATACAGAGCAAACTTGATAAATTACTACAAGAAGGAATTTGCACAGGGGCTATAACAGAGAAAGAAAAATTGGATCCTATGGTTAATAACCCCAAGATACCTATATTTTATGGGGTACCCAAGACCCATAAGGAGGAATTTCCACCAAAAATTAGACCAATTGTCTCTAGTAGAGACAGTGTATGTTCCAAACTAAACAAATGGATAGATAAACTCCTTCAGCCCATTGTGCAAGGATTACCTGGGTACTTAAGGGATAGTTCCTCTGTATTGAAAGTTTTTTCTAGTTTCCCCTGGTCTAAAGAATACTGCTGGCTCAGCCTCGATGTCAATAGTCTATATTCCAGCATACCCCAGGGGTTAGTTAGAACTGCGGTGGAATTCCATCTTTGTAAATATAGTACCTACACTACAGAGTTAATATCCTTTGTGCTAGAGTGTATAGATTTTTTACTATACAATAATTTTTTCAAATTTGATGAAAAATTTTATTTGCAACTTGTTGGTGTCCCAATGGGGGCTATGGCCTCTCCATCCTTGGCCAATATTTTTATGGCCTGGTGGGAACAGAAATTCATTTATGGTCTCGATAATCCTTACTGTGAGGCTCTGGTCTGGTATGGGCGCTACATTGATGACCTCCTCATTGTTTGGGGGGGCCAGGTAGCGTCCATACCAGACTTCGTTTCTTACCTCATTTGCAATGATCTCAATATCAGATTCACTCACCACGTGGAAAAATCCACTATTGCAATCTTGGATATACTCCTTAAGATTGATCAAGGTGGTAATAAGGTGGTCACCACACTATTTAGAAAACCCACTAGTGGCAACACTATATTGAAAGCAAATAGTTGCCACCCGAAACACACAGTAGAATCGATACCAGTTGGAGAATACTATAGAGCCAGACGAGCATGTACACAGCAACAGGATTATTTCAAACAAACTGAGATTATAGATCAAAGGTTGAAAACAAGAGGTTATACTAAAAATCAACTAAAAAAAGCAAGAACAAAAATGCAGAATAAGACACAGGCTGATTTATTGGGAGGGAATGATGATAAGACTAACAAAAAGAAAGGAGAAATTGCATGTATGACGAAATATAGCGTAGAATTCAACCTAATTAACAGATTTTCTATAAAAACATCGGTATCCTAAGACAAGACCCTTTAACAGCTAGTATAGTGGATAAGGGAGTAGGTTTTGTAGCTAGAAGGAACTATACGATAGGTAATCACATATCCCCTAATTACTTCTCAGAAATAAGGAATAAAGATACCTGGCTTACCTTCAAAGGTTTCTTCCCCTGTGGAAAAAAGAGATGCGGTGCATGTAAATTTGCAAAAAAGAGAGAAACATTCAGTGACATGGAGCATACAAGGAAAAATTACAGTATCAAGGAGTTCATTAACTGTGATACTGAGTATGTAATCTATGCCATTGAATGTACTACATGTCTAAAACTCTATATTGGCAGTACGATACGTAAGATGAAAATTCGTATTTCAGAGCATATCACTCACATTAAGCATGGCTTCTCCTCCCATTCTGGTGCAGCGAAGCATTTTGTGGAGGTCCATGATGGATCAGTAGATAGCTTCTGCTGCTACGGAATAAAAAGAATTAAACCATTAAAAACCGGAGGGGATCGCCAACATATGCTGCGCATACGAGAAGCGGCATGGATTTATAAGTTAGACTTACGTGCTCCGCAAGGTCTAAATAGCCGCTTTGACCTGGCATACATCTACTGATTGTAATACTATCACATGTTTCGGTACATTTTATTCCTATTAGCAATATATGTGTGCTGTTAAAGTGTAACATATTTCGGATTAGGGTGGAAGTGATGTCATCACTAGACCACCCCCCGTTTTAAACTATTTAAGAGTGTCACTTTGTTTGTGAAAGCATACCGTGAACAAGGGCGCCTGAACACGCCCGAAACGCGTCGGTGCTTTATCCCTGTCTGTACCCTCCTATTTGTGCCTTCACTCCAGTAAATGTGGCTTAAGATTATCCATCGCTGGACCCATTGTTTTCCTTTTGAATTTGTGTAGTTAAGGATGGTGGAATGCTGATGGATGAGGACCATAGCCTTGATAGTTGGATTCATGCCGCTTTTTAGTGCGGCAATTTTTGAAAACATGGCCAGATCTTCAGCAATATACGCATGTTTTCTGAGCACTTCCTGATCTAACATTCGGGTGACACTGGAAGGGAGGTTGATAAGGAGCTGAAGCTAAATTATGTAAGTTAGATTTAATAGGGAAGTAGGGAAATGTAATGGAGAAACTGGTTGTCGCTGTTTGTAGGGATGTAAAGTGAGGATCGGGGCAACAGCGGAGGATGGAACTTAGAATGTTCCCGAAGGGGTGATTAATGGGTATAAGGGCTGTGGGGTAAGCGGTGAGCCATCGTTGGAGTGCAGACTTTTTTACTTATTGTTTGTTCAGTGGGAATATTATGTTTACTATAGGCTTGAATGTTATCACTGGCAGCAAGATGGCCTCCGGTGACCTGTGACCCGGAACTTCCTGGGCTAATGGGTGGGTCGGAGTTAACAATATGGCCACCGGAAGAAGGAAGTTGTGAAGGAACTGAAGGAGCCTTGAGAGGAGCAATATGGCCATCGGAAGTAGGAAGTTCGGGTGGTACGGGTGCAGCAACATGGCTGACAACAGGAAGTGGGGAAGTGACTGCACCAATATGGACCCCACTGGAGGAAGAGGCAGGGTTTAGTTTAGTATCTCTGGTTGAAGAGGGAGTATGAGCCACACCAAAATGGCTGCCGGTAGTGATGGATGATTCCGGCATTGGGGCAGTTGGGGAGATGCAGGGAGGGATTGGGGTGGGTCGTCCCCTCCACAGTTTACGCAATATTCAGCAGTAATGGGATTTTGTTGTCTACAATGTGGGCAAGTCCAACACCGAGGATCATAGGGAGGTGGTTCGGGCATAAGAGCATACATGTAATGAGTCAAATTCCCCTTCTTATCTCTGCATGCTATCTCCATGTAATTATCTCATAACAAGCCCAGCGGGGTAAAAATAAGAATCATCTTTGGTTTTGTAATTTAACATTTTCTTAAAAGTTGCCATCATGAGATCGGTAACAAATCCAAAAGTAAGTGCGCATGGTGAGTGGCCCCTAATTTGCATTCGTAAGAGTAGCGCGTGACTGTATCAGAAGGATCTGTTCTCATTAAACTGACAGACAAGGCTGAAAAAAGCAGCCTGTGTAAAAAGCAGAACCTGTGTTGGAATTGTCACTGCATATGTAAAAAGAGGAAGTATACACACAGACTTTAATGTGTGCTCGCTTATGGCGGAGAAAAGGGAAGTAAGAACAGATACAGTCTGAAGATAGCAGCCGCACCCTTATCTAGCCCTATCTATGGTGGAAACTGGCGAAGTGAGTGCTATTCACTTCAACTGAAAGTACCTAACACTTTCCCTATCTGATCTCTTGTCCTGAAAACAGACGGTAGTGACCCGTCTGGCCTACGGAATTGAACCATCGGGCTATCTTAGGTTTAATAAACCTAACACCTGAGTCTAAGCTCAGCAGGCAGGATAGATGAAAAGAAGAAACTGCCTGGCCTCTCTGGGGCCTCTCTTGCCCCTCTGGAGTCTTCCTAAATGTCACGAGTGGGCCCGCAGCCCCTCGCCCGGGCTGCGGGCGCACTCGTGCCGCTGCACTCCCTTCAGTGTCTGGAAGCGGTAGTGCCGCGGTCCGTGCTCCTGCCCGCTCCCGACGGTCCTTACCTGACCTCGCTCCCGCATCCTCCATGCCGGCCGGTGCGCACGTCCCCGCGCCTTAGGCGCGTGCGCCGGCTCTCTTAGATTTGAAGGGCCAGTGCGCCCATTATTGGTTAAGACTGGCAGGTGACCCTATATAAACCCCTTCCTTCCGGTTCGCCCCTGCCGGATCTTTAGTGCCCTACAGCCTTTAGAGAAAGCGTTTCCTGCATTGTATCCTGTCTACCGTGTACCGAACCATTACGCTCCCATTTCTCGACCACGAACCTTTGCCGCCTGTCCTGACCTCCTGCCTGTCCCTGACTACGCCTACATCTCGCGATTTTGTACCACGCACTGCCTTGGCCGCCACCGCAAGCAAGTCACGCCAGTGGAAGCGACATGGTAGTTCTCCGCCGCAGCAAGTCCAACCCGCTTTGCGGCGGGCTCTGGTGAAAACCGGGTTCTACTTAGATTCCGCTCCCTGGTACGGCTTACACCATCGCTTGCGGTGGTCCAGCGGATCCACTACCAGCATCCGTGACAATAAATGTGCAGTCACTGGGGCCTCGTTAACCCAAGACCTCGGACAGGACAGACTGTCCGCCTCTCCTCTTGAGGTCTGACCTCGGTTGGAGGCTTTAAAACTAACTACAAACCCCCCCTAACTAACCTAACAACCAGTTTCCAGCTACCCGGAAATAAAAAGAGAATTAAAAATCTATCCAGTCGCCACGTTCAAATAAGCTAACATGAATCAGAGATAAAAATTGCGTTTGGCCAATAACGTACGTATATGGATACGCACGCAAGAGTATAAAACCGAAGAACCACCTGGGCACAAGCAGGCATCCCCAGGGTGACGACTAACCACAGCAAAATTCACTCTAAGCAGTCTGAAACGGATAAGTCACTGATTTCAAAAGAAAACCAATGTACTTACCGTATTGGGAGATGATCAGTCTCGTCAGGCTGCTCAGATTCCTCCAACAATGGATAACCCCCTTGGTTCGTTTGAGAGTACACAGCACCAAATATTAGAATCAGATTCTATCCCTTTTTATATCTGATTCTTTTGCTGTATACAGCTGGAGCTCCAAGAAGTACTGTTCACTCAATAGATTGGAAAGTAGATCTCTGTTTAATAAGAGGAAGTCAACACTTTTTATACCATATGATCCGTATGCAATGTCACTATTACGTGTTGCTTGTTTACTGGTTAATTAACTTTGTTGAAGCAATTATAAGGAAATCAAAGAGAAGTACATATAAGGAAATATACATCAATCCTTCGTTTAAGCAGTTGCGTAATATAATGTTGCACAGTCCATCGAGCTACAGTTCCATTTATGGGCTTGTTTATGAAGCCTAGATGAATTTGGCTTTGGGTGTTGTCCAATGTATCTGCACCATCTTGCCTGCTTGTGCTGCATAAGCTAATATTGTAAGCCATAAGGAATCCATGTATTCTTCCAGCATCATCCAGGATAAGGCAATCCTGGAGGTAGTCAACTTGCAATAAGCAAAGTGGTTAAGGGTAAATAGAGAGTAGTTGTGCACACAGTATATAAACAGTTTCAACAGATGATCAATGGTTAGAAACAGTAAAACAGACTTTAATGTTTTCAATTGAATCCTGCACCTAACATACTACTAGCAAAAATGTCAGCCAACTACTGTTACAGACTTAGATTGCTGTTTTTCCCCTACTGAGCCCACAAATTATAGTTTCCTTAATGCAATTCAGCTGCAGAGAAAGGCTGAGACATACTGCAGGATCGTCACATAATCTCCAAAAAATTGGGAATCTCGCAAGAGAACAAAGAGTAACTTTTGATCACTATATTTACTATTTTGCCATAGGCAAACTTAAACTCTCTCAGTTCTCTATCTGTTAAACACTAAAACGTAACTTTTATTATATGTAACTCTTAACCTCTATACACACTATTTAAAAACCTGATCTCTAACCTAATCATTTAACCCTTTATGCTTCTGGAAGAGGGAATAACTCCCTTTCTATTATCAAGTCTGGTGGAACCCCACCTACTAACAGGGGAGCCTTATATATCTATAGCAAAGTACTAGCTTCAGTAAGGATCCCAAGCCAATTACTTGGGCAGTCTTCCCTAATCTCATGGACACAGAACAAATAAGGCCCCCTTGTGACACCGTCTGCAGCAGGTGACACTTGTAGACAGTGTCACAAGGGGGCCTTATTTGTTCTGTGTCTATGAGATTAGGGACGACTGCCCAAGTAGTTGGCTTGGGATCCCTTACTGAAGCTAGTACTTTGCTATAGATATAAGGCTCCCCTGTTAGTAGGTGGGGTTCCAC
Source organism: Phyllomedusa bahiana (assembly GCA_025379985.1). Classification (NCBI taxonomy): domain Eukaryota; kingdom Metazoa; phylum Chordata; class Amphibia; order Anura; family Hylidae; genus Phyllomedusa; species Phyllomedusa bahiana. The sequence goes on from JAODAL010040040.1 coordinate 16,418, forward strand.
CAGACTTGATAATAGAAAGGGAGTTATTCCCTCTTTCAGAAGCAAAAAGGGTTAAATGATGAGGATAGAGATCAGGTTTTTAAATAGTGTGTATAGAGGTTAAGAGTTAGATATAATAAAAGTTACGTTTTAGTGTTTAATAGATAGAGAACTGATAGAGTTTAAGTTTGCCTATGGCAAAATAGTAAATATACTGCAGGATCGGTCACCTTGACATCCCTGGAACTTCAACCCTGAATACCACAATCTGCTTGGCACATATTTGTCTTACACTACCTTACCTGCTGGTTGCCTACATAGTCCCCCTCTGTCCAAGGCCAAGGAACTGGGCACTTGAACCCATCAGTGGACCCTAGACAGGGCATTTGCACTTCTATGATGTTTCTCTGCCCTGTGCTCTACCACAAAAATAAAGTCCTGCAACACTAGGAACCACCTTGTCCCACTTGCATTATTGCCTTTATTTCTATGCATCCTCTGTAAAGGGTCATGGTCCAACACCAGTCTGAACTTTCTACCAGCAAGATTAAACCGCAAGGATTCCATGGCCCACTTTATGGCCAGACATTCCCTTTCCACAATTGAGTAGCTCCTTTCACAGGAGGTGAGCTTCCTGCTTAAATATGTAATGGGGTGCTCTTCCCCATTCACCTCCTGCGACATTACTGCCCCCAAACCAACCTCTGAGGCATCGGTCTGAATAATAAATTCTCTAGAAAAGTCAGGTGCCACTAATACTGGCTGGCTACACAGGGATTTTTTAGGTCCTTAAAAGACTTTTCTACTTCCTCAAACCATTCAACCATTACTGCCTTTTTCCCTTTTGTCGGGTCAGTCAGTGGGGCTGCAATGGAATCTGTGGTTGTAGCCCAAAGCTCTGAATCGCCTCTACCTTGTTTATCTGGGGTCTTATAGTAACCTTACTTACGATAGATACCAAATATCGAGCCTCCTCTAGTCCAATGGCACAGTAAACCCAGCTTTTCTGAGCAAATCAAGTACCGCTTTAACTTTACTTAGATGGAATTTCCAGTCAACACTAAAGACCACAATATCGTCCAGATAGTTGGCTGCGTACCTGGTATGGGGCTTGCTCTGTGGAACGTAGCTGGTGCACCTTGCAACCCAAAAGGCATTCAAGTGTACTGAAAGAGTGTATCTGGGGTGGAGAAGGCAGTCTTCTCCTTTGCCTGAAGGGGATCTGCCAGTAACCCTGGCTGTCACCAACCTTTCAATTAGTTCATCCTCCCTGAGGCATCGGGAAGGAATTCCCCTTAGAGACTTTGTAAATGCGATATGGCACCCACAAAATTCTGCGTTCAAAAGCCAAATAGTGCTCCCTCGTCTGTACGCCCTGTCATGCTCCCAAACAGCCGTTATAACAACACATAGGATATTGCTGAACTTGGAAGACATTGCATAATACATTTTTAGGTGTTTTTTTCCAGGATCCCTTTGTAAAAATGAAACATTTTCAGCTAAAAAAGCAGATTGTTGAAGAAAAAAAAAATTTCACAGTCTAACACTAAAAATATTTGTGAAACACCTGTGGGTCAGTATACTCACTACACTCCTGGATATATTCCATAAGGGGTGTAGTTTCCAATATGGGGTCATTTTATGGGTGTTTATTAAGTTATAGCACCATAGGGTGTCCACAAACCTGTAATGGTGCCTAAAGAAAATCCTAATGAAAATCAGACCTCAAAATTCAGTAGGTGTTCCTACTATTCTGAGTTTTAAGGTTTAGTTGAATAGTGCACTTGGATCCCAATTCGGATATTTATTAAAATGTCAGAATCAGGGAAATCAATATTGAGTTGCATTTTCTTGATATCATGTACCGTGTTCCATTGAATAATGGATAAAAATTAAAAATCTGCAAAGAAATTAAAATTTCACCTCCACTTTGCTTTAATGTATGTAAACACCTAGAGGGTTAATAAACTTCCTTAATGCAGTTTTAAATACCTTAAGCGGTGGAGTTTAATAGATTGAGTCATTTATTGGGGTATCTAACATACAGGCCTCTTAAAGCCACGCCAGAACTGGACCGATCCCTGAAAAAATCTACATTGCAAATTTTCTTGAAATGTGAAAAATTACTACTAAACTTATAAGCCACCAAATGTTGTAAAAAAATAAAAAGACATTTAAAAAATGATGTCAGCCTAAAGTAAACATATGGTTGATGCTGGTTATAAAGTATTTTGTGTAGTATAACTATCTATCTTACACACAAAATATTTTGAACTTTAAAAATGGGAAATTGTCCCAAATTTTCACAATGTTTTGATATTTCACACAAATAAACAAGGATTGTATGGATCAAAATTACAATGTGTCACGAGAAAACAGTCCCTGAAACACATAAATAGGTAGAAGTATTAAAAAGTTACTCCCACATAAGGTGACACATGTCAAATTTCAAAAATGGGGCTCTGTCAAGGAGGTCGAAACTGGCTGCAGCGGTAAGAGGTCAACTAATTATTTTCTGGTAGTACATTTTTTCAGTTTTATTTTCTGTAGATAATCATGGGTGCAGCCATGTTGTTTTGAATTACTGCAGGTAAGTGGATCAGAGGAGGTGACTCTCTGATTTCTATGGAAGTATTTTCTAGACATGCTCTTGATCTTGGTGACCAGGTCATTGTGTAGGAAGGAAGAGAAGGTGAGCGGTGACTATCATGTATTGTAAACAGGGCCATAGCTATAGAGGGTGCAGAGGTAGCACCCAATATCAGACCCTGGAGCCTGAAGAGACTTAAAAGCCTTTATGCCACGTAAGGAGACATCAGTATTATCAAAGGCACAAGTTAGGTGTACACTGTGTCAGGCACTGTTACTTGGATATTTAGATGGATCTAATATTAGTAGTATTAGTGGTAATATTGTATTTTAGGGGGGTTTATATCCAAGGGGGGCTTACATAACATGTCAAACAAGTACAATGATGACAATAAATAACAAAAGGCAAAGACGGAGAGAGGACCCTGATCGTGAAGGCTAACACTCTACAAGGAAGGAGGAAAGAGACAAAGGGTGAGGGGCAGACATGTATGTGGGGTGGTGTAGGGGCAGCAGGGTTATTGCAGGTCATGGGCTATCCTAAAGAGGTGGGTTTTCAGGTTGCTTTTGAGGCTAGTGAAAGTGAAGGAGAATCTGATGTGTTAGGGTAATAAGTGTCAGAGTATGGGGAAGCCCTATATACATCAGACATGATCTGGGCCTGAAAGCAATCAAGTATTTTTTGAACACAAGAGGTACACAATTTATGGAACATAATGATTTCGTTTTACAGTTATTGGATTTTGTTTTGACACTTAACTATTTTTTGTTTGATAGCACCTTTTATCATCAGATAAAGGGAGCAGCCATGGGCACAGTCTGTGCGCCAAGTTTTGCTAATTTATTTTTAGGTTGGTGGGAGGATGCCATTGTTTTTTCTGAACACTTTGAAATATTCACAGATCGGATTTTATTTTGGGGATGCTTTATTGATGATATATTGATTTTTTGGGATGGTAGTGAAAAATTATTTAGGGATTTTGTATCTAGACTCAATGATAATGAAATTGGGATGAAAATCACCTTTGAAATTCATCGAGAGAAAATAAATTTTTTGGATCTTCAAATTATGTTGGATGAAAACAAGCAGATTCAGACAAATATATTTTGGAAAAATACGGCTACCAATAGTTTGTCACCCTTTTCTAGCTGGCATCACCTTCTCAAAAAAAAGGGGATTCCCATAGGTCAATTTCTTAGGGCTCGTAGGAATTGCTCCACTTTAGAGGCTTTCAATGAAGAATGTAAAAATTTAAATACACGTTTTCAGGCAAGGGGTTATCCAAAAAAATTTTTGAGGAAGGCATTTAATAGGGCTTTGACTAGTGACAGAGGACATCTATTAATCAGTAAACAAAAGAAGAAGGAAAAAACTGATTTAATTCGTTGTATAAGTACCTTTGATGATAGAGCCAATGAAATGAGAGGTATACTTAGAAGACATTGGCACATTCTGAGGGCAGATCCAGTATTCTCTGAGGTGATTCCTAAATATCCTAGTATCACTTGTAGAAGAGGAAAAAATCTCAGGGATGAATTTGTGCATAGTCATTTTGAGGGAGATGGCAAAAAAACATGGTTACAGTCTCCGGTGGTAGGCTCATATCTCTGTGGCAATTGTTCATTCTGTCCATTTATATGGAAAACGAAAGAATTTGTTAATCCCATTGATAAGAGAAGATTTGAGATAAGACAATTCATTAACTGTAAAACGAGAGGGGTGATTTATGGGGCTATGTGCACTTGCCCCTAGATCTATGTGGGAAAAACCATACAGGAGTTTCGTCGTCGGATCTCAAAACATCTGAGTACTATTAAAACTGGAGGTGACACCCCCCTAGCGAGACACATTTTGGAAGTACATTATGGTGAAATAGAAGTGCTTACATTTTGGGGCATCTGTGTGAAAAAGCTAGGGGGAAAGAAAGGGCGATCTGGATGTAGTTTTGTTGCAGAAGAGGCAAGATGTATATATAGACTCAATACTTTGAACCCCAAAGGCTTAAATGAAGGCTTTTCATTTTCAGCATTTATTTAATGTTGCTGATTTCCTATATAATTTTTGAAGAAGCATAATATATGTGATTAAGTACGGTCAGTGGTATATAGCACGGTTGAATATATTACTAGAGGAGCATCAGAGTTCACATAGGTTTTTTTTTTCCTCTTATGGCAAGAGACTAAGACAATAGTGTACAGTACAATGGAGTATGAATTCCCAATGAACATGCATATGAGACATGGAGGAGAAGGGGTTCATGGGAGGTGATAAAGTTGGTAGTGTGCTGTGGAATGTAATTCCTATTCTGCTTAGTACGTTCTAGGTGAGCCACGCAGATGCTATAATTGGACGGAAGTCCATCACAGCCAGGGCAGATATCTCCATTGATAAAGTACGCGGGCGCGGGCAGCATGGTAAGATAGGGCGCAAGCCCGCTATGGAGATGGTGAACTTGTCTGAGGAATGTTGTTTATGGGAGCATGGTGATAGCGGCAGCAGTAGCAGCACATAGTATCAGTGTACGTGCCGGAGAGTGGAAGGAGGAGTGGGTTTTGTGGCTTCTCTGATGGCTAATTGGTGAGCACCTGAATAGGGTGTGTACCTAACATGATATAAAATGAAGTGAGCTTAGACCACATGGGACCGGACCTCTAACCCCTGATGAAGCCAGTTTAGCTGGTGAAACATGTTGGGGAGGTCAGGCATGACGTTTTAAATTGTGATTTTCACCTCTGTCTACAAATGTTACCCGCTGCAGAAGGTATCAGAAAGAACACCTTATATGTTTCATGTACATTAGATTAGGGATGATTGCCCAAGTAGGATGCTTGGGATCCCTTACTGGAGTTAGTAAATTATTGTATATATAAGGTTTTCCTGTTAATAGGTGGGGTTCCACCAGACTTGATAATAGAAGGGGAGCTATTCCTTCAGAAGTAGAGAGGGATATATTGAGTGGAAATCAGGTTTTTAAATAGTGCGTATAGAGGTTAAGTGTTATACATAATAAAAGTTCCGTTTTAGTGTTTTATAGAGTTTAAGTTTGCCTATGGCAAAATAGTAAATATAGAGTGTGGGGAATGCACAGGAGAAGTCTTGGAGATATTTGTGTGAAGAACTGACACGGGGAGAGCAGATGAGGCTTTCTTGTGAGGAGCATAGATAACATGAGGGGGATATCTGGGGATTAAGGTAGAAATCTATAGAGGGATAGGTTATGGAGAGCCTTATAGGTCAGGGTTAGTAACTTGAACGGAATTAACTAGGCAATGGGTGACTGGCAGAGGGGAGAGGAGGAGAAGGAGTGAGAATAGAGATGGATAAGACAGGCAGCAGAGTTGAGGATGGTTTAAAGGGGAGCAAGAGTGCTAGACAGGAGGCTGCAGAGAAGGATGTTCCAATAGTCTAGGCAGTAAATGACAAGGGCATGGACTAGTATTTTTGTATTATTGAAGGAATGAGCAGATTCAAGAGATATTTTTTCAAGTGGAGGCAGCAGGCAAAGATGAGGGCTTGGATGAGTGGTTTGAAGATAGAGAGGAGTCAAAGGTTATTCAAAGACAGCAGATTTGCGGGACTTGTGAGAGTGTGGAGTCATTGACTGTGATACATAGGTCAGGTGGGGAAATAGAGTAGCATGGTGGAAAAATTATAAATTCAGTTTTCTCCACTTTTAGTTTTAGGAGATGGGAGGAGAAAAAGGAGGATATAAATGACAGACAATCTGGTATCCTGGAGAGCAGAGAGTTAACATCTGGTCTGAAGGTGTTGTCAGAAAACAAGTGGTACTAAAAGCCATGTAATGCTATGAGCTTACCCAGGCCAAGAGTGGAGATAGAGAAGAGTATAGGACCCATGACTGACCTCTGAAGGACACTAAAAAAGAGAGGTCATGAGAAAGAGGTGTTGCGAGAGTGAGAGATGCTGGACATCCAATCAGTAAAGTATGAGGAGATCAGGAAAGTGCCGAGTCCATAGTGTTGTGTGATGAGATGATTTGTAGCAGAAGTGAGTGGTTGACAGTATTGAAGACAGAGGACAGGTTAAACAGTAGAACCACAGAGTAGTGGCGTGAGACTTTAGCAGTTACTAGGTCATTGGTGACATTGGTTAGAGCAGTTTGGTAGAGTTATGCGATCGGAAACCAGAATGCAGCTGGTCAAAAAGAGAGTTGGATGAGATATGAAAGGACAGTTCAAGATAGATATGCTGTTCAGGGACTTTAGAGACAAATAGAGGCACTGATGTGGGTCGATAGTTGGACAGAAAGAGATGGTTTCTTATTATGGGTATGATGGTAGCATTTGTAAAGGAGAAAGGGAAGATGCAAGAGGTTAAAAATAGGTTGAAAAGATGGGTGAGGGCTAGGATGATAACAGTAACAAAATTAAACATATTGAGGTTGGATTTGAAGGTAAAAGCCGAAAACTTGTCGTAAGTAACAAGAGAGAAGCAGGGGAAGGGAGAATATCATAGTGTAGGTATGGAGGTAAATGGTGGAAACTGTGCAGGTATAGAGGTGGGCAGTGGGGACTGTGGGGTGAAGCTTTCTCTGATGAGGTTGATCTTGTTTAAGAAGTGAGTAGCAAAATCATCTGTTGAGAAGAGAAATGTGGAAGGTGGGACGGAGGAGAGAGTTGAAGGTGTTTAATAGTTGAGATATGAGAGAAACAAGGCTATCACTTTTTGGAGGACTTTGTCACATATCCATGACTATCTTGATAAACCTCCCTGGCTAACTGCTGAATGCACCCTGGATGCACTGTGTAGCCTGCATCTCTTGGTGCCTCATATATCAAGATAATAGGATCTTTTGACACTTGTTTGGCATTCCAGAAAGGAGAATATGCAATGACAGAGTGTCCATTTATGCATGTAGTTCTCCAGTGTAGTTTACATGAGCTGTAAAAAAACTAGACTGTTACTGTACCTCTTGTAGTCTTTAAAGAGAGAGAGATACATGCATGCAGGTTTGTTTGTTTTTTTTACTTTTCTAAGGGGAAGATAATTTGGGAAGAAGAAAATATCAAATCTATTGAGAGGTTGCAGATCTGAAAGTTGCAGCTATCATTTACTGCATATACTTTTAATTACAGCATAATATAATCAAACGCACATGATTTCCTGTGAATAATTCTTTATTATATTACAGCAACATAAAACTTTTATGAAGACTTTCGGTCAGATTATGACTTTTATTATAATAGTCGCAGTCAGCATGTAAGGTAAACTGAAATCAGGCGTGGCTCGCTGTAAGAAAGAGGCGGCATATTTTTCTTACACCGTGAAAGGGACGGATTTCGTTTTACAAGCCAACTGTGACTATTATGATAAAGGTCATAATCTGACCGAAAACGTTCATGAAAATATAATGTCGCTGTGATATACTCTTCAATAAAGAATTATTCACAAGAAATCATGTGCAGTTGATTATATTATACTGGAATTTATGGATTGAAATATCCTATCTACCTAGCAGTGGTACCATTACTCTATATTGTGTGCTGAGCAAAAAAATAATAATATATACTTTTAGTTAAGCATTAAATGTCTCAGTGGGTAACAGCTCTTTGAGTTTTATTGCAGTCCTTGGGAGTGATTTATTATGACAATGTGGCCCTCGGACCAGAAAAGGGTTTGCACACCTGCATTAAATCAAATGAAAGACTACATTTTTCCATACAGATTACTTTTACTTAATCTATTTGTAAGGACAGTATCAAAATGAAAGCTCATTTTCACCTACATAATATTATTTTTTATGTGACCAAATAGAGATGTAGTAAAACTTAACTTGACATTTAACTCTACTAATCTTTTGGTACAGAATTTTTTTAACCTTTTCAGTTCTTATCAATGGCTTTTGTTGTGTCCTGAGATAAGATAACTCACTGTAGCAAGTGATTTTTCCTAATGTCTTTTAATTATAAACAGTGCATATCAGAAAGTTACAAAAATAATAATACAATAATTGTGGTTTATTAACATAAAACTTCAAAATTTGTTAAAGGGTTTTCCAACTATGCATGTTTATTGCATATCGATAGGATATGTCATCAAAGTATGATGGGTGCCAGTCCTACCTCTGGGAACCTGTCTTGGGAACAGACCCCTGAAAGCCTCAGCCCAGAATAAAGAGCAACTTGCGTTTGTACATGACTCTCCATTCTGCTCTATGTGAGTTCTGTGTACAGCCAAGCGGTGTTCAACTGTACTTGTACCTCACATAAAATAGATTTGGATATGCCATTAAAGTACAAGGGGGAATACCCTTTTACATATATTTCATGTAGACAACCCTTTCCTATCTGAAATCCCCTTATGAACCACAATGGGGAGTTTTTCAAACAAAAAAACCGCTGTCTTTCTAGCACACTCAGCCTGTCCATTTTTTTAAAAAGGTTGCCTAAAGGTTGTAATTTTCTGCCTGTAAAAACACAAAAAAAAATGGCAAGGTGCCCCGTTTTTTCACCTGGGCCCCAAAACAATCTTCTAAAAGCTACAACTTCTCATTCCAACAAAGGGAAATTTTTCCCCCATTTTAAAGAATTACCCGTTTAAAAAACCCCAAAAATTTTACCCTACATTATATAAAAAGCACATATTTCATGTTTTTTCTCACATCTGACATGAAAATTAAAAAAAACCTTACCCGTTTTTTTCGGCCAAATTTGGATTACCCCAAAAATTTTTCAAAAATTGGCAAATTCCCCGAATAATGAAGAGAATTTTAAGGGAAAATTTTTTTACTTTTTTTGCAAAGTCAAAAGTTTTTTCAAAACATTTCATTTGTATTTAGTAGTAGTGGTTTTGCGATTGCGTTGGCTTTTCGAGAAACGACGATATTTGAAAGTCTCCCGCTTTTCCTAAGGTTTTTCATAATGAGCGTCGATTTAAGAGCGGGTGACCATTAAAGTCCCATGGGGGAAACAACAACACCTCATTTTACACCCAAAAACCAAACTGGGAAGCTAAAAAAAAAATTTCCCCAACAGTCAAAAAGGAAAACTGCACAAACTTAAAGGGCCCAAAACACTTAGGTTTTAAAAAAAACAAGAAAAACAAAAAATCAACCAAAACCCATTCACCAAACCCTGTCTTGTAAACCACAGCCTGACCCTTAAAAACCCCATCCCCCCACAAAATTTAAAAGTGCCAGAAGGCAGTATGATTTGAACCATCATCTTTCTTAACTGGACAATTTAAATATCCCTTTTCCCGGGCCCAGCAAAGACCCCAAACCTGCCTACCCCCACTTTTTAAAAAAAATGCCGGAAAAGGAAGTCTTTTCAACCCCCCTTTTTGTTTTACTGACAATTACTATAAACCGCCGGGCCCCAGCAGAGCCCCAAACCTGCCTGACCCCCCACATTTAAAAATTTCCCGGAAAAAGGAAATCTTTTTCCCAAACCCCCTTTTAGTTTTCACTGGACATTGAAAAATACCGTCCCCTGGGCCACAGCATGACCCAGGGCCCCGGGGTTTTCAGTGGGTCGGTGAGAGCCCAGGCTGGGGTCCGCATCTATTTTAAAACGCAATTAAAAAAACCCGATGGACGCAGCAAAGAAAACTGTCGTGCTGAAAACAGAGTGCGGAAAACTAAAAAGGGGAGAACTCCCCCCTTCCCGTACACAGTCAATTTCTTGGGGAACGCCCTTTTCCCTTCCCCCAAAGAAGGGAGACCAATTGAGCTTCACTTGGAAAAAAAAGGGGTTAAACCGGGCCCCTTTTCACCCAGGGGGCCCTTTTTTCTTGGCATTCTTTTTTCTCATTTTTTCTCAAAATGGGGGAGGAAATTTGGTTTTCTGTACTTTGTTCCTGTCCGTGCCCCTACACCAAGTCCTCTGAAAAAACCCACATCTGGTCAAGTTTTCCTGTAAACCTTTCCCCTTTTACAATTCAAGGAATTTTTTTTAAAACTATTTTTTCTTTCAATTTTTTTAAGTACTTTAAAAACTAAAAACACATTTTTAAAATAGATGGGGAAACCCACCAAGTCTTTGTTTCCCCTTTTTTTCATTGGGATTAAAAAGGGTTGTCCAAAACAGGGAATTATAGCTAAGTTTAAAAAATCTTGCAAATACAAGTCATTTGCAATATGGCCATTAACAGTGTCCCTCCTATTCCGTTTTCTGACAGCACCATCCCCCTTTGACCCCACCTTGAAATTGTGAAGAAAAATCTTTTAGAAACAACTTTTTTAGAATAGGCCTTATATACTGCATGTCACAGCAAAATCCCCCCAAAAATTCAAACAGACCCTTGAGCCATTTTTGGACAATTGTGAGAACAAATGTCGTTAAAAAACAACATTTTTTAGAAAACCCAATATAGCGCATTCACGCAAAATGCCCCCAAAAATTCAAAGCAAACCCTTGGCCACTTTGACAATTGTGAAGAAAAAATGCTGTTAGAAAAAACATTTTTTAGAATAGGAAAAAAAAAAAACCCCCCCCCTTTGTTAGTTTCTTTTAAAGGCTGAGAAAAAAAATTTTAAAAAAACCCAAACCAGCAAAAAAGCCCCCAAAAATTCAAAGAAGACCCTTGACCTTTTGGGTCAATTGTGAAGAAAAAATGTCTTTAAAACAACTTTTTTTTTTAAATAGACCTTTTGTTTTGCGCATTTCAACCCCAAATGCCCAAAAAAAATTTATAAAAATTTGACTTCTCCCCCCCCCAAAAAAAAAAACTGAAAAAAAATTGTGGGGGAAAATCCACTTAGAACACATTTCTTTTCCCAAAGGACCATGTTTAAAATGCTGTATTCACAGCTAATGACCCCAAAAAATTAAATAAGACTTCTCACCACTTTTTAAAAATTTGTGGGGGAAAAATGCCACTTAGAACCACATTTCTGTTCCAAAGGCCCATAAAAGCAAAACTCACAGAAACATGCCCTAAAAAACTATTGAAAAGCGAAAACTTTTTAGAAAATGAGAAAATGAAACGGGTTTTTCATTAAACCCCCGTCTTTTTTCATCTCCCACGCAAAAAACCCGAAAAGAATGTTTTGGGGGAAAAAAATAAAAATTGCAGAAGAAATGATCTTTTAAAAAAAAGTTTTCAAAAACCATTTCTTTTTTAAAAGGAAAGGAATTTGACCCGGCAAATAATTTGGGGGACCTCGGCAATTGGGGCCAAACATCATCGAATCCATGCCGATTCATCTTTATGAAAGTCAAACATCCACATTTTCTGGGAAAACCGATGCGTTTGTCTGTAATGAACTCCTCCAGCTGTGCTGAAGGTCCGCACAGATATGACGCTGGCTGCTGGGCAGGACACACCTCTATGGCGTGATGACAGCTCGTGCCCATTCGTCCAATTATTGGATACCCAGAAGTCTATTGGGCTCCGGAACACTCACATGCAAAAAACAGTCGGTTGTTGAGACGCAAGATTGTTCGAGCACCCTGATCTTAAGCTGATCTCTGTCTGTCGGATGTGTGCCCTGCATTGCAATGCGTTGGTGAGGTGGTAACAAAATTTCCAGAGTCCCCCTAATAGGCTTCTGCCACCTTGCCTGCTGCTGCGCTACGCCTACATGGCACTCTACTGCTGTCAAGTCGCAGATGTTGTTCCACACCGTGACATATGTGGTAAACGTGAACAGATGCGAACATGAATGTCTCCAGTTGATCAATCTGCAAGGTCCTACCATTTCCCTTCATTGTTACTCTCTATTTGGGTGGGAGGCATGAAAGTGCTGAGTATTGTTTTGTACCGGATCACAGGAGGGTGGGCCACCCAGTAACTGTTTGTTCATTTTTTGATGTCCTTAAAGCGAGGATCAGGAGAGGAAATAGAGCTCCAAGCACTCATGTGAGAGATTGGAGCCTTGATTTCCCAAGACTCTGGGTCGGAGGGGAACTAGCAAACTGATCTTCCCCCATCTTCCTCCTCCGCCTCAAAATCGCGCCAACCACTTTCCAAGGCAGGGAAGTTCGGTAACTTCATCGGTGTCTAGGAATTCCTGCCTCCACCTCCTGCCTCCTCCCCGCTGCCTCCGGCACAGCTCCAACACAGCACTGACTTGCCGAATGATGCAAGCCCTGAGAGCTTATGCGCCACCTTGGCACAAGCTCAGGACCCCAACCACAGCCTATGAAGACACGATGAATTGTGGAAACTGTTTGGCCTTGTGGATTGACAGAGAGAAAGGCTCCGGTCCGCACTGTTGTCCCGTCTCCTCCTCCGTCGTCCTGGCGGGACTGTTGTTTCAGAGTGTCCAAACGTATCGTAGTCCAGAACAAAGACACCCGCCAATGCACGATCTGACAAGGGCATTGTCCGCACTGACCATTTGGTGCTTCTTCCAAACTGGCAAGATAGGTGCATATCTCTTCACCTGCCCCACTCTCGGTGTTCAAACACCCCGAGGACCGTACCCGCTGGCAGCTAGTTCAGCCATGTGTCACTTCGTACAGCGTAATGGCATGCGCTGCTGCCACAACGCTGGAGCATTGGAGGGTGGAAATCCAGCATGTTTGCCACGTCAACATGGAGAACGGTTGACGGGAAGGCGAGAGCTGACGCAGCAACACGCAAGCCAAGCGGGAACGAAGCAGGGAGCTAACGTCGGAAGTGCGAACTCAGACCTCGGAGCCTTCAATCAGCAGGCAGTCCAGACCCCCGGGAAGCACTTTAGAAATTTTTGGACGACAAGGTTCATAACATGTGCCAGGCAAGGGATGTGCTCCAGCCTACCGATCTTAAGGGCGGCCAGCAGATTTCGCCCGTTATCGCACACCACCTTGCCTGGCACAAGGTTCTTGTCACCCAGCCAGCGCTCGGTCTCGTTGCTTAGAGCCGTCCACAGCTCCTGACCTGTGTGTGGACGGTCTCCAAGGCAGATTAATTTCAACACGGCCTGGTGTCTCTGGGCACGTGATGCCACCAGAGGACCTTGGGGAAAGAGCCCTGCACCATCCCTGCGGTTTTGAAGAGCGTGCGCCGAGCCTGAGAGCCACCGTCACCCCCCAGAGACATCCACCCAGCTCACCCAGTGAGCTGTCACAGAGATATAGCGGCCTTGGCCGTGCTTACTAGTCCATGTGTCGGTGGTGAGATGGACTTTTCCGGACACAGATGCAGACAACGCGCTTGAAATTTTAGATGACACGTGGCTGGCCAGGGCAGGGACGGCTTTTCTGGCAAAGAAATGCCTGCTCGGCATCTGGTATTGGGGCAGGCGAGGGCCATGACGTGCGGAACCCATCTGTATCCACCAGACGGAAAGGCAACATTTCCAAGGCCAAAAGCCTGGCAATGCCGACATTCAGGCTTTTGGCTTTGGGATGGTTTGGGTTAAAGTGTTTCTTCTGCTCCCAAACCTGGAAGACAGAAGGCTGGCTGCTAGACTGGCCGCTGTACGGCGTGCAGGTCGTCAAACTGGCGGAAGGAGAAGGGGTAGGATGGGTCTCTGGTGGTGCTGGTGGTACTCGGGCGACGGTGGAGGCTGAAGCGGAGGCTGATCCCTGATCATGACTCTGAGAGACATGGGCAGCTGAGGAACGCTTGGTGGTGGCGGAGGAGGGAGGCGGAGACAAGGGGTGTGACAGTGGTTGGAGGCCCGGCGTCGGTCTGGCCTTTTTTGGCCAAGTGTTCCCTCCATTTCAACTCATGCATTCGCTGCATGTGACTAGACATGTTGGTGGTGGTTAACCACTTAAGGTTCTTGCCTCTACTTATTGCGTTTACGGCAAAGGCGGCATATGACATCGCTGGGTGAATCAGAGGCTTGCTCAAAGAAGGCCCAGGCTTGAGAGGTCCTGGACCTTTTTGACAGCGATAAGCGAGGAGCGGGGTTTGCGCTGACCGTGGCTGGCGGAATCATATCAGTGGACTTCTGCGACCGCCCTCCCCCTTTTTTTGGCGGGACCCGTATTGACACTACCCCCATCGTCTTCCTCCTCGTCCACTGATGAAGCGCTCGCAAGCAAATTCTGCGGAAAAAAGACCAGGATGGATCCGCAATGTCGTCATCATCATCATCATCAACACAGGTGACTTGGTCGTCCTGACTTTCTGCATCCAGAAGCTGCGGGCTACAAGCAAGGGGCACTGCAAGGCGTTGCCGACCGCCCGGGATTTTTGCCTCCTCTGATGGCATCAGTAACTGGGCGTCAGAGCAGACTAAATCATCCTCTTGATCTTTTAACATGCCTTCTGACCCCAACCGCATTTTGTCATCAAAGAGGTCTCAGACAATGGATTATCCACAGTGGTGGGTACACGAGTTGACATTTGGGCTGCTTCATGTTGGACGGATGCTGATGATGCTGATGACGACATTTGTGGCCGTGACTGCGAGGACGAGGAGGTAAGACTGCTAGATGCAGGTTGCATTAACCACTGAGGACAGATTGGCGACGATGTTCGTTACTTAGATTCACAGGGCCCTGACCCAGCGATGACAGGCCTGACGGTCCTGCAACTGACGATCCGCTGGCATGCGTGTTGTCGCCAGCACTGGAAGGAGCACCTTCTCTCGTACCTCTACCTCCATGTGCTACCCCCCTCTTTGCTCGCTTACCACCTGCATTTCGCTCCATGTTCAGAAATATAAAAATTTGAGAAGGTATGGAATAGTTTTGGAAAGTCTCTTATTAAAAGACGGCAAATCACAGCTATTCTCAAATCCCTCTAATCAAAACAAAATTGCTGGATTCAAATTTAACTGCAAGGTGTCTATCAACAAATCTGGACTGGGCAAAAGTCCAAAAAACACGTATCTGTTATGTTTTGGTATAATAAACGGTATTTTTTTGCACCTTTCAATTCACCTGTGGTGAATATAGAATTGCTGTTTTAAGATTTACGTAGATGCTGCGTCAATGAACAGTGCTGGGTGTGCAAAATTAAACACGTAACTGTTATGTTTTGATATAATAAACGGTATTTTTTTGCACCTTTCAATTCCACCTGATGGTGAATGTAGAAAATTGTCTGTTTTTAAGATTTACGTAGATTGCTGCGTCAATGGAACAACTGCTGGTTGCGCAAAAGGTCAAAAACACGTAACTGTTATTTTTGGTATAATAAACGTATTTTTTTTTTGCACCTTTCAATTCACACCTGTGGTGAATATAAATTGCATTTTAAGATTTACGTAATGCGGCTGCGTCAAGTGAACAATGCTGGGGGCGCAAAAGTCAAAAAACATGTAACTTTATGTTTTGGTATAATAAAAATTAAATTTTTGGCAACCTTATCAATTCACCAGTGGTGAATATAGATTGCTGTTTTAAGATTACGTAGAAGCTGCTTCAATGAAACAATGCTGGGTGTGCAAAAGTCAAAACCACGTAATTGTTATGTTTTGATATAAAAACGTATTTTTTGCACCTTTCATTCCACCTGTGAGTGATATAGAATTGCTGTTATAATTTACGTAGATTCTTGCTTCAATGTACAATCTTGGGTGCGCAAAGTCAAAAAACACGTAACTGTTTGTTTTGTTATATTAAACAGTCATTTTTTGCACCTTTCAATTCCCTGTGGTGATAAAGAAAGTGCTGTTTTAAGATTTACATAATGCTGCGTCAAGCACAATGCTGGTGCGCTAAATCAAAAAACACGTAACTGTTTATGTTATGGGTGATAATAAACATATTTTTTTGCACCTTTCAATTCACCTTGTGAATATAGAATTGCTGTTTTAAATTTTACGTAGATGCTGCGCTGCAATGTAACAAATGCTCGGGTGTGCAAAATCAAAAAACACGTAAACCTGTTTATGTTTTCGATATAATAATCGGTATTTTTTTGCCACCTTTCAATTCACCTGTGGTGAATATAAGAAAAAAAAAAAAAAAAAAAATTGCTTTTTTAAGATTTACGTAGATGTTGCGTCAATTGAACAATGCCTGGGTGCGCAAAATAGTCAAAAAACACGTAACTAGATTATGATTTGGTATATTAAACGATATTTTTTTCACCTTTCAATTCACCTGTGGTGAATATAGAGTTGCTGTTTTAAGATTTACGTAGATGCTGCGTCAATGAACAATGCTGGGTGTGCAAAAGTCAAAAAACACGTAACTGTTATGTTTTGATATGATAAACGGTATTTTTTGCACCTTTCAATTCACCTGTGTGAATATAGAATTGCTGTTTTAAGATTTACGTAGATGCTGCGTCAATGAACAGTGCTGGGTGCGTAAAAGTCAAAAAACACGTAACTGTGATGTTTTCGTACGATACACGGTATTTTTTGCAACAAACAACCTGTGCTGACTACAAGATTGCTGGATTGTAATTTAACTGCAAGGAGGATATATCAACAGTCACAGGTGTAATGGGTAAAATTTAAAATGAACACCTATCTGAAATGTATACTGATAATAAAAGTGGAGTTTTGCAGCTAACAAAGAGACCTGCAGTACTAGAAATGATGTGTATCCAATATAAGTTCAGGCTGCCCAATATCCAGGAAATATTTCAATAGCAAACTGTTAATAATAAAGATATTCCACTACAATGTCTACACTAAGTCTTGGTGAACTTTATCCAGTGTTCTTTATAGATAGAGCTTGTCTGTGTTCGCCCGCAGGGCCCCCCCCCCCCGCTCCACCGCCGTGAATTTGCAGCGTAGATGCTGCTTTAAAATTCTCTAGCTAACTACATAAAATCTTCAAATCTCTAATCTAACTAAATTGGAAGGATCACAGCTAATAGTAGAGGTTTCTCTGTGCAGAAATAGAATAATTTGTTTGGCCACAGGCAGAGCGCAGGTCCTATCCCTATGAGAACGCTGGAGAGACACTGAGGCTGAAACAGGAAACGCTGTTCTATGTAAAATGAGGTCATGTGATTTTTCCAGCCAATCGCAACCATACACATCCCAGTCATGACGTCGCACACACATCTCATCCTGCTCTATTCTGTAATCTGATTTGCTGGCCGCCAAACTTACAGGAAGCGCCGAAAAAGGTGCGATCTTAATAGATGATGCTCAGATTTTAACCTTAATTATCGCATGATCTGGAAATTTCGATCACCATAAAAACCTTGCCGATTTCAACTTTGGCGTTAAAAAACGCTCAACACTACTCATGACTGAGGAGTTTGGTACAGTAAACCAGAACCCTCCCACTATATCCTGATGGGATGCAGTCTTTGGATATGTAAGTGCTGTCTTTATTTAGCCATGTACTGGGAATCACACTTGTAAGTAATCTTTCACATCTTAATGGCTATTGCTGCATTCTGATAGCATGGTATATGTAGATGTGATTTCTACCACCCCTATTTAAGACACAAGCAGTTAATTGTGCCCATGGCTGTGGTGACATTATTTCTTTTTCAGGGGCAGCCATACCATAGACTCACTGATGTGGTTATCAGTGTATGGCAGCAACTGTGAGTATCAATGTGTTTTTTTAATTTGTTTCTGTAATTCCCCTGATGAATTCTTGTAAACACATTGAAGGGAAGGAAATGTGGCGGGTTTGAAATTTTGTACTTATTACCTGGGGCGGATTCTGTCGGGCTTGATATTTTGTACCTATTATCTGGTCTTATATTGAATATATCTGACCAGGTTTAGCTTTGTTTACACTTAAATTATTAACCAAGGGTGTACTAGGGCTTATTAGTCCTAAGTTCCTGGCAGGACCGTCCTTATCAGCATTATTTTCTGCATTATTGAGTTAGGCAGGTACTAGTATAGGGTTCATAAGGGACAGTGACCTTATCCGTAGATTTGGACCTTGTATATTCCGTCTTTCTGTGGATATATACTTTTGTTTTGACGTTATTTTGTATTTTGCTATTGATCTTTTTAACGTGATCTAGTAAAGGCTACATTTTATTTAGTTTATATCTAGTCCATTAATTCAACTATGTAAAAACTCCAGAAAAAGTGCCATACTTAGAGCATACTTCTTTTGCCTAACTTTACTCTACCAAGATTGGATTTGTGATGCATATTTCACTTGTTTTAAATGCTGATTACACTACATTTTAAAGGCACAGATTTTCCCTATCCATTAGGGTTAGTCCATTCAATACGCATGGAAAACACAGCGGTCCTTATTTACTGTTGTGATTGTACCAGAAGTGTGTCTTAAAATTGACCATAAAGTGACACATTTTTGATGTAACATGTTGCATACACGTTTATTATGGGCCTTAGACACTGTTTTCACATTGCTTGACATGGGGGCATGGCATAGTGAAAACTGGACGTGGATAAACATAAAAGTGAGCATGGAAAAATGATTGAAAGAAAGACTCCCTAATATAAATCTAGAACATAACTTTTAATAATATATTCCAAATTATCCAATACCATATGGAGCAGTAAAGTCAGAAAATGCACATACCAGGAACATATAAGGGCAAGGAAATGGGGTCCATCTAAAGCTCAACAAATTAAACAAAAATACAGGGGAATATAAAAATCAACTTACCCAAAATAGTACTCTGTTGTCAATACTGTAAAATTTTACGTATCGGTAATGGTTCCGAAAGGATCAACAGGCAGGTGTCAGTAATCCCTCTGTCAGAAATCCGGATTCCAATGGAGGTACATGCTATTTGGCTTAGTTGAAATGTTTGGTTGAAATTTCAGGGTGATCATGTCTTGATTTTTTATTTTTTTTTTTTTTAAATGAACTAAATGAACCCTCAAACAGGTTTTGCTTCAAAGTAAAATTGAGTTGGGAAGCTTGAAAATTAAAAAAATAAACATTTTCACCAATCATCTTTATTAACAATTCTGTACCATTTTTGTTTTAGCTCCTACCTTGATCTATAGTGTACAGCTGATCTCCAGGAGATATGATCAGTTACGAGAGCTCCTCAGTCTTGCTCAGACACCTCCTGTCAGGCAGCTACTGTCAGTCTATTCACTGTCTATTAGTCAGACACTCACTCAACCCCAGGTGCTATCATTCTACTTCTGTCTTCTGTACTCCATCGTAATTTATCAAACAGTGAAAAAGGAAAAAAGAAACCTCAATCAGGTATGTGCAGTGAGACAAAAAAAACAAACAAACATGTTTTCCTCCTGCAGGAATTTGAACCTAGAACTCCTATGATAGCAGTCAGAAGTGCTAACCACTCAGCTACATTGTAGCTACTCACAGCTCTGTACATAAACATACCTTTGTTTGACTAGAGTGAGCACACTCTGGAGAAAGCCATTGTGATGTCAATCCTGCTAGGTCACATGATATGCAGTTAAAACAAATCACATACACTCCCTTATGAGCACAGAATATGTTTTGCACAACTTGCTGATCTCACGCAAGGAGTTTAATTGCAAAATTCACAACAGATGTTGAATCCCTGAATCGCCCAATAAATTTAGGGGATCAATTTAAATTGGCTTTTAAACAGTCCTTCTCATCATGCTGTTCAAATTTTGTTATTATGAGACCAAGACAACACCTTAGAATTGATCAACAGTACCTCACCATTGCGAGGCTTCAAGCAGGATGCTCTCTGATGGAAGTGATGACTGAGCTTAGAGTGTCACAGAGTGTCATCAGCAGGTTACAACAGAGATACAGAGAGACTGTAAGGGGTTGCTCACATGGCGTTCCCGAAAATCGCATCCAAAAACACAGCGGCGATTGGATCCAACACGCAGCTGCATGTTTGGATGCATTTTGGCTGCAGCAGGATTGCACCCTATAGTTTTAAATAGGGCTAATGCTGTGTCTTTTGGACCAAGAATTGACATGCCAATTCTTGGAATGGATCGGAAAGACGGATCCAAAAGACGCAATGAGACCAGCGTCAGCGATCACTCGTTTGAACGTCGAAGTGTTTTAAAGTAAAAGCAATGTAAATCAAACTGCTATTTATTAGGTATGTGTTTGGATCCGTTTAGGGTCCGACAGACCGATCCAAACACGTATCTAAAAACGTATGTTCACACGGACTCAACACGCCATGTGAACATACCCTAAGAGTCACAGAAAGGCAAAGAAGTTTATGTCCTTTGGCTACATCACACACTGATGACCACTTCAGTGTTAACAAGTGGAAGTGGATGATGAATGCTACACAGCTCCAGACATGTTTAAGGGAGATGATAGGCACCCAAGTGCCACTTAAGACCATTCGTAACCCTTTACATTAGCTTAGTCTCTGTGCTACTCGATCAGCAAGGGTACCTGACTGATACCTAAGCTGGCTGATGCACAATTTTCTTCTTGAAGTCTCCAACATCATTGGCCGTCATCATTTCTGCTCAGAGTGAATCAACTTTCACTGAACAGCACTGAAGACCATTGGTCCCTTGTCCAGTGTAGATGCTCCCTGGCCAGTGCAAGACGTTGATGCCTGGTGGTGTGGTCAGGTACCCTTGCTGGTCGTATAACCGATTTTAAATGGGTTGCAATGGGCTTAGACACT
>JAODAL010040041.1:0-37354 GCA_025379985.1 Phyllomedusa bahiana
CAAAATAAAACATGTCATGGCGTAAAGGCAAAAGATGGTAGAATAACGAGAAGCGCTATAGCGCTCTCACCCCTTTATGTGCCTGGTTAGGTAGACATTTTTATTTTAACCGGTTCTTGAACGAGTACATAACAATATATTATGACTATGGCAGTGACCTCTATGGCTGGATGTATCACCACAGTATATGTCTTTTGGTACCTGCTTCATGACCTTACATGTACAGGTGGTTCCCAGGTTACGAACGGGATAGGGGCTGTAGGTTTGTTAAGTTGAATTTGTATGCAAGTCAGAATAGGTACATTTATTAAAAGTAATTCCAGCAAAACAGAAGATTTAACACCCCTTTTATATATATTTTGCTGTCTGTGCCCCTGTTTAGAATATTTCACCTCACTTTCTGTCTCTTATGTGCTGCTGTGGCATGATGGCACTTGTAGTTCAACAGCTACAAGCTGGTGTGGAACATGGAACTACATGTGCAAGCTTGCCACAGCAGCACATATTAAACACATGTACTAATCAGAACCCATACAATTGGTACATGTGTGGTTTGGCATGCTGGCACTTGTAGGTCCACAACTACAAATGCCAGGATGCCACACATGCAAAAATTCTATTGGTTCTGATACAGTACAGTAAGAACAAACCTGCCGTGCTGGGGCCGACAGTGCAAGAGCAGAAAGGCGTCTGAAAATGGAGGTTCTCAGCAAGTGGACAATAGGTAGGTAATAAAGAGCTGCTGTGTTCCAGCCAGAAGACACAGTGGGCAGAGCAAGGCTTGCAACGCTACAACGTTATGGGGCGTGACTCAGTGTGTGATGTCTTATAAGGGTATGAAACATGAAACGCACTACAGACATTGCAATTATTTTTTTCAAAAATTTTTTTTTTTTATAGTTTGTGTTGTTTTTCTTACACAGACCTCCATTGTTTGTTTTTCTGCACCCAAAAAATGCATGTGTGCACGAATGTTGTGTTTTAATGATTTCTTTTTTAAGCATTTTTCATGATTTATGAAGGAGGGGGATCTTAAAAAAAAAAAAAAAAAAAGGTATGTTCTAATGCTCACTTTTTTTTACAAAAGATTCTACAAAAACTGCATTAAAAAAAGGCATGAGAAAAGTATAAGGGTATGTTCACACAGTGTATTGGATCCGCTTTTGGATCCATTTTTCATTACATGAAAAACACATTGAAAACTGCATCCAAAAAACATATCCAAAAATTCATCTGTAAATGCGTTTTTTGGATCTGTTTTTCAATGCGTTTTCTTTCAAATCACAGACATTCAAATTTTAATCCAATGCGTTTTTCAGATGCGAAAAGTGCATCCAAAAAGTACCCAACACGTAACCCAAAAGTGTGGTGTTGCAGTTTTGGATCCGTTTTTCAGGCTCCAAAAACGCACTCCATTGTTTCCTTTGGGGATTTCACTTGCGTAAAACACAAGTAGAATTGACAGGACAATTCTTTAAACGGATCCGAAAAACGCATTGAAAAGACGCAAGTAAACACGCAGCGGCGATCTCTCGTCTGAACGGCATTGAACAGGTTGAAACTAATGCAAATCAAACTGCACATTGTTAGATGCATGTTTTGGGCCCGGAAATTGGATCCAAAAACGGATCTGAAAAACGCCGGGTGAACGTACCCTAATTCTTTGCCAGAAAAACTGGGGCCTAATTGGAAGGGGTCTAAGAGGGAAACGAGGGATGGCTCAGATTTGTTTGGTCTACACGAGGCTTTTATCCTGTATTGGGGGCTTTTCTGCAAAGAGAGTCGGACACCTCCAGGTGCACAGTATAGCAGCCATGTAGATTAAAGAAGGAGGCAGCGCCCCGGGGACATTGGTTTTCTATTCATAGAGAAGTTTGTTTTGTCAATATTCATTTATGGCCTAAAATCCAGGATATCAGATTGCCCAGACAATGATGGGAATTGTGCCTTACAGGCGACAGGCCTCGCCGTCTCCTCTAATATGACCATTCGCTCTATTGTTCTCAGCCACCTGCATGGATTACAGGTGGACACCAGGCTCCTGCCTCTGTGTAGACTCCTATCCCAAAAACCCGCCATCTACTCCTCACATTAAAACGAGCCGTCATGGAAGAACATCCAAAACAAAGCGACATAGGTCAAGCTCACAAAGCATGGGAGTTTCTTTGGTGTTGTCCTGTCTTGGATGGACTTTCTTGCATAGTTCATGAAGACCTGGTTTGTGTTAGTAAATACTTGTGCTGAAAGGAAGGATTCTGAAACTGCCTTGTGCCATTCCTCTGTTATTCCTCCTGGAAATGTAGAAATAAAAGTGCTTCTAAAGCCCTTGTCAAAAGGTTTTGTCCCTACAGTCAGCACTTGTTCAGTCTCTTAAAGGGAATCTGTCGCCAATTTTTTTTTTTTTTTACTTATTAAATCAAGCCCCTGATCCATATACTTTTCCTCTCAGTCGTTTTTATTTCCTGATTATAGATTTCTCTATTCGGCCGTCTATGTATGATTGTGGGGAAGACATTCTTGCTTGCACTGCTTTAACAGCAGTCAGAGAGATACTTTACAGCAGCTTCATGCCCATAGGATTCTTAAAGGGGTTGTCTCACTACATTGATTTGTCCTGTTTTCTTGGTTTCATTTTTAATTCAGGGGCGTGTTTACTGGTTTCTACTAGGCTGCAGTAGAAGCCAGGTCTGTAGCTTTAGCAACCAGTGCTGGCAGCCTATCAGGAGAGATCAGCAAAGCGAGTGCTCCTGGATTGCGTCTTATGGCGACCTGAGGAGCTGATGCAGCCCATACAAGAGGGGATATCTAGGAATAGGTAGGACACTGTTAATGAACATATATTGCAAAGTGACTTGTTTTTGCAAGATCTTTAAGATGAAAAACTATCCTTGTAGTGAGACAACCCCTTTAAGACAGATTCTGTTCCATAGACTTGTATAGGAGAGTTTTCACTGTGAAGGGAGTGGAGAAGGGGAGCTGTGACATCTCCTCTTGTGACTGGTGGATTCTGTGCTATCTGTACACAATGGTGTCTCCTTTCAGTGAGACCCTGCTTTTACTGATAATGAGCAGACTGCTGAAAAGCTCTCTAAACAGAACAGGAAGTGTCAGACTATTATTAGGCCTAGTGGCCAAAGTGAAAACTGCAGGACTTAGGAATTATTAAAAAAAATACTGAGTGATATTGAAAATTAAAAACATAAAAATGTTAAACAATAAGTCATTTTTTGATGACACATTCCCTTTAAAAAAAAAAAGTGGCATGGTATGACCCAATTGTTAAAATCCATTTTCAGGAGGAGCAACAGAGGAACCATATGGTGCAGAGATCTATTGCAGGATTGGGATTCATTTAAATATTTACTATTATAGACTTATCAGGACAGCCGCCTGGTCCTTTTAACCTATGTTCACATCAGACTGAAAAGTCCAACATAGTTCCGATGTCGTTTCAACACCTCGGATTTCTGTAGCGGATTTTCAAGTACAGAGGCTTTCTGTCCAATTGCAATGGGGATCACCTCTGTATCCTCCCCTTCGAGCGGGAGGGAACAAATGATGAGCCGCTCAATAGAATGGACAGGCTAATTCTTTTTTGCCATGCCGTTGATTTTAAATCTATGGTGTTGAAAATCCTTGCTGCAGGTCACTGGTTTTAAGAGTGGTTTTAAGGAATCACAGGTGTGTGGGGGGAGGGGGCCGTGAAGAAGAACCTGTTTGAGGTTGGAAACGCTTTGCCCGCGCGCACGCACCATGTGTATCACTGCTGATTTTGCACAATAAAATATCCAAGTCTTTTACTGGCGCTGGATTTTTTTCAGTTCGTTCATGAACTGTGCACATTCAAGTTTACAGCAAGGACTGGCCATTCAAATGGCCGTTGGTTTGCACAAGGATTTTGATGGGGAAATCAACATGGAAACCGCTGCAGATTTCGATTTTGCATGCAGGGGATTTTTCCATGGCTGTGGATTATCCCCACTGAGTGAAGCTGATTCGCTCGCTGTCTCCCTGATCTGGTTTTCGGCACAGAATATGCATCAGAACCATAACTGCAAGGGTATGTTCATGCGGCGTGTTGAGTCCGTGTGAACATCCGCTTTTAGCTGGGTGTTTGGAACCGTCTGTCGGACCCTAAACGGACACAAACATGGATCTAATAAATAGCCGCGTGATTTACAGTGCTGTTACTTTGAAACACGCAGCGGCGTTCACACGAGTGATCACCGATGTGCGGCTCACTGCGTCTGTCGGATCCGTTCCAGGAATTGTCATGTTAATTCTTGGTCCGAAAGACGCAGCAGGAGCCCTATAATCAACTATAGGGTGCGATCCTGCGGCATCCAATACGCAGCTGCATGCTGGATACGTGTTGGATCTGTTTAGGATCCGATCGAGGCAGCATTTTTGCAAAACGGATCCAAAAACGGCGCGTGAGCAAGCATTGACATGTCACATCGTTTTGGTTTTCCATATCATATGCATAAGTGGTAAAATCAGCACCACCATTTGTTAACTTATAATGGGAAGTGGATTTTGGTGCAGAATACACATGGATCCTGGGCCCAGTCTGCTTTTCCTAAATGGACTTTTTAAAATCAAGACAAATTCAAAACTCTCCGTGGGATATTTTTGAATTTTCCTTTTGAATATTTGGCACCATGCACTGGATAATCTCTGAAGCTTTGCAGATATTGAATGTTCTGGAGTGAAAGTCGTGCCCTTCACAGGCAGGAGGTGTTCTGGAGAAGCCGCTGTGGTAGCGCTGCATGGCCTATTAGGGCAGATAACGCTGCGTCTCTCATAACAACCCTCTTCTTTTACTATACTTGGGGCCGTGAATTCCACAAGAGGCCATGGGAATTGGTTGTAAAGATCTGAGTCTCCCATTTAGAGCAATTGATTTATCCTGTATACGGAGAAGCTGGCAGAAGTACAAGTGGCCTCCAGCCCAGTCATATATCATTTATAATAAGTCAGATCTTTACTACATATAGATATTCTGCTTGATGGCTTTGATCAGTAGAGCTTAATTTAAAGCAGTTCTCCAATACATAGACATATTGCTTTATTGTACTCTATGAACTCCTTAAAAGGATTTTCTCACCAGGCTGTTTCATAGCGCCTGCTCTTTACAGTTAGCTTCAAGCTCCCACTTCCTGTTCAGGCTGTGAGAAGGTTTCACAGCTTCAGGTACCCACTTCCTGTTCAGGCTGTGAGAAGGTTTCACAGCTTCAGGTACCCACTTCCTGTTCAGGCTGTGAGAAGGTTTCACAGCTTTTGGCTCCCACTTTCTGTTCAGGCTGTAAGAAGGTTTCACAGCTTCAGGCCACCAATTCCTGTTCAGGCTGTGGGTGCTTCTACAGCTTCAGGCTCCAACTTCCTGTTCAGGCTGTGGGTGCTTCTACAGCTTCAGGCTCCAACTTCCTGTTCAGGCTGTGGGTGCTTCTACAGCTTCAGGCTCCAACTTCTGATAGCTTTGGGCTTCTACAGCTTCAGGCTCCAACTTCCTGTTCAGGCTGTGGGTGCTTCTACAGCTTCAGGCTCCCATTTCTTGTTAAGGCTATGGGTGGTTCTATAGCAGTGACTGCCATTTCAGCTCTGCTATACCTAGCTGAGCCTGTACGAGTAAGAGATACATTGGTAATGGAAAGGTTTAAACAGCAGGGCAAAAGGCTGCAGAGCTCTAAAGGGTTTAAGTTTGTCAGTAAGACCTGGTTCACCTCTAAATCAGAAGGAACTGAGAGACAATTGGGTCTTTTGGGTTTCTTACATGGTGTCTGTCGTTTTACCATAAAGAATAGCGCAGTAATCGTGGAGGGGGTTTTACTGGTTAGACCCCCAATCAGACATTTATGGCACAACCCCTTTAGTTAATTCATACCAGGAGTATTTTAGAAAGTTTAAAATAAAATTCGTATCCCAGATATCCACTATCTTACTGGAATAAATATTTAAAGGCGTATCCTTATCTTGGACATTGAGGGATTCAGGGCCTTCATTGTATCCATTGGTGGGGGATTGAACCCTAGCATTACTGCCTTGGTCTTGTGTTTTTAGTAGACCACAGTGACCTTATTTCCATAGTAGCATTAGGTCACGTTACCACATCACTTACTGCGTTCTATAGTGACTGGATGTTGTGGCAATGAGACATGGAATCATTATGGACCAGGAGTGGATGCAGACCAGTTGAGGGCCCTTGTTCAATAACAGTATGTGGGCTCCTTAATATCCTGAATCTCAACATAGAGCCTCCCCATATACCTTATGTCTCTAACAATCCACCAGTCGTTAATCATGAATTCAATAGCTCAGGCATTTAACTGCAGTCTAAACATTAGAAAGCTGTTTTCTAATTTACCACCAAAGCCTTCTTACCTACTGCGCTCCTTTATCCCTTGGCCTCCTGACCTACTGCGCACCTTTACCCCTGGGCCTCCTTTACCCCTTGGCCTCCTTTACCTACTGCGCTCCTTTAACCCTGGGGCTCCTTTTCCGACTGCGCCTCCTTTACCCCTGGGCCTCATTTGCCTACTCGCTCCTTTTCCCCAGGGCCTCCTTTGCCTACTGCGCTCCTTTACCCCTGGGCCTCCTTTACCTACTGCGCACCTTTACCCCTGGGCCTCCTTTACCTACTGCGCCGCTTTACCCCTGGGCCTCCTTTACCTACTGCGCCCCTTTACCCCTGGGCCTCCTTTACCTACTGCGCTCCTTTACCCCTGGGCCTCCTTTGCCTACTGCGCCCCTTTACCCCTGGGCCTCCTGTACCTACTGCGCTCCTTTACCCCTGGGCCTCCTTTACCTACTGCGCTCCTTTACCCCTGGGCCTCCTTTACCTACTGCGCCCCTTTACCCCTGGGCCTCCTTTACCTACTGCGCCCTTTACCCCTGGGCCTCCTTTACCTACTGCGCCCCTTTACCCATGGGCCTCCATATCTACTGCGCTCCTTTACCCCTGGGCCTCCTTTACCTGCTGCGCTCCTTTACCCCTGGGACTCCTTACTAGCTGCGCTCCTTTACCTCTTGGCCTCCTTTACCTACTGCGCTTCCTTTACACCTGGCCTCCTTTACCTGCTGCGCCCCTTTACCCCTTGCCTCCTTTACCTCTGCGCCCCTTTACCCCTGGGCCTCCTTTACCTGCTGGGCCCCTTTACCCTGGCCTCCTTTACCTACTGCGCTCCTTTACCCCTGGGCCTCCGTTACCTGCTGCGCCCCTTTACCCCTGGGCATCCTTTAACACCTGCGCCCCTTTACCCATGGGCCTCCATATCTACTGCGCCCCTTTACCCTTGGGCCTACTTTACATACGGCGCCCCTTTACCCCTGGGTCTCCTTACTTACTGCGCCCCTTTACCTCTGAGCCTCCTTACCTACTAGGCCCCTGTACCTCTCATCCACCTTAACTGCTGTGTAACTTTACACCTAGGCCTCTTTACCTACTGCACCCCTTTACCCTTGGACCTCCTTAACTACTGCGCCACTTTATCCCTTGGCCTCCTTACCTACTGTGCCCCTTTAACCCTGGGCCTCTTTACCTACTGCACCCCTTTACCTCTGGACCTCTTTACCCCTTCGGCCTCCTTAACTACTAGGCCCCTTTACCCTTGGGCCTCCTTATCTACTGGGACTCTGTGTAGCTCTGCCAATGACAATTCCTCCGCTGCCGTGGACACAGTGTCAAAGGGGCCTAGTAGATAAAAATGAGTAGATTCTGTAAATCCATGAAAATCCTCAGATCCTAGCTAATTCTCATTTTGAGCTCACAACGTTTTCTCTGAACTTTACTCATGTTTTTTTTTTTTTTAAACATATTTAAAAATTATTATTATTATTTTTTTTTTTTTATACAAGTTCTTCCCCTACATAGCAGCCAGCGCTCTCTGTGACCAACCCATAAATTTTGTGGGCCTTACAAGACTCCTTCGTAGACATTTTGGGGTTGACCCTCCAGAGATCTCAGAAGATCATGGGAAAATATTTATCCGGGTTTATTTTTAGTGTCCTGGGAGCTGCTGGGAAAAAAATTGCAAACATTGAGCCATTCACTGCAGGGTAATGTCCTCCGGGTCCCCGGTTTATTACTTGGCGCTGGATGTTATCGCCGCTCAGCAGAAGTGATACCTGCAGGAAACAGGAGATGAATGGAACATGTTTATGTTTAGTCCAGTGAAATGTTCACGGCTCAGATTACATTCTGCCCGAGAAGTCGTACAGCTCAGGAAGTCTCAGTGGAAATAGTTGTTCCAACCAGAATGGCACAGCGCTAATGTAACACAGGAATGATTCAGTCTGCAAGCGGCCTCCTCATGCACTGCTTCCTATAGAGGGGGTTAATGGATCGGAACTTCAGATTTAAAGGGGTTTTGCCATGATGTAATGTTGACGTGGGATCCTCCAAAATGGGTATTTAATCACTTTTTCTAAATATATGTGATTACAAAAAGTGAAGCCTGTGAGAGCTACAGCATTGCTCAGTCCCCCTTAGTTTCCTCACAGTTTACATTAGACAAGACCAGAGTTGACAGGAGCTGATCTGGCCGCACTTGCGTGTTTGCACTTCTTATCTGATGACAGGGAACATGAAGGAGCTTGCAAGGGGCTGGGGAGAAAGTGCAGTGTATGAGTCTGTCTGCTGTATAGATAATCCACTGATTGTAATGTTATTATTTGAGTAAACTTTAGAGACCCTCCCTTCTTCCTCACTCTCTGCTCACCCACTCCCTCTCACCCCTGCAACGTTCATGACTCAGCTTGATTTGTTTATATTCTCTGCTTAGCAGATAAGAGGTAAGCAACTCACTACGTGGCAAAACCCCTTTAAAGA
The DNA here is from genome assembly GCA_025379985.1 of Phyllomedusa bahiana. Classification (NCBI taxonomy): domain Eukaryota; kingdom Metazoa; phylum Chordata; class Amphibia; order Anura; family Hylidae; genus Phyllomedusa; species Phyllomedusa bahiana. Next base: position 8,828 of record JAODAL010040041.1, read on the forward strand.
GGATGTGTGACCTCTTCGGACAACAATTCTGGAGCATCTTCTCTTCTATCTTATGTTGTGCTGTTCCTCTGTTATTCCTCCTAGAAATGCATTTATTAATGCTATAGTGGAGGGGATCAATAGCACTGTTTGTATTTTTGCAGATGACACCAAGCTATGCAGGGTTGTACAATCTTTGGAATATGCTCATAATTTGCAAGCTGACCTGCACACACTGAGTGGTTGGGCATCCACTTGGCAAATGAGGTTCAATGTGGATAAATGTAAGGTTCTGCATCTGGGGAGAAATAATATACAGGCATCATATGTCCTAGGGGGAGAAAAACTGGGAGAATCGCTTGTTGAGAAAGATCTGGGCGTTCTTGTAGATCATAGACTACAGAACAGCATGCAGTGTCAATCAGCTGCCTCTAAGGCAAGCAAGATACTGGCGTGTATTAAAAGAGACCTGGACTCGCGGGACAAGGATGTAATTCTACCGCTGTACAAGGCATTGGTGCGACCTCACTTAGAATATGCTGTTCAGTTCTGGGCTCCAGTTTCTAGAAAAGATGTAATGGAGCTAGAGAGAGTGCAAAGACGAGCAACCAAACTAATGAGGGGAATGGAGCATGTTAGTTATGAGGAGAGGTTAGTAGAATTGAAACTATTTAGTCTTGAGAAAAGATGCCTTCGGAGGGGACATGATTAATTTATATAAATGGTCCCTACAAAATGTATGGGAAAAAATTATTTTAAGTAAAGCCCCCTCAAAAGACAAAGGGACGTTCCCTTCGGCTGGAGAAAAAAGGATTCAATCTCCAGAGGAGAAGGGCTTTTTTCACTGTAAGGCCTCGTTTACATGGCGGGTTTGGCGGTTCCCGCGGCCAAACCTCGTCCTAACCTCGCTGCAAACTGGCGTCTCCTGTTGCGGGTGCTGGGCGTGGTCACGGCGGAAGTGGGGCGTGGTTTGGGGCGCGGCTTGCGGCGAGGGTTTGTCCCCATGCAAATTAGTAGGCAGGGGGAAAACAGCGCCGCCAGCCGCGGCGACACCGCGCGGCCACCGCGCTGAGGACTTCCCGTCAAGAATTAACAGGAGAGTTCTCAAACATGCGCGGCAAGGCCGCGGGCCAAACCCGCACCGTGTGAATATTAACGCGGTTTCCCATAGGAAACCATGTTAATAAAGTGGGCGCGATTTGGACGTGGTTTCGGAACCGTTCAAATCCGAGCTGAAAAACCTGTGGAATAGCCGCCTGAGGAGCTGGTCACAGCAGGAACTGTTGGGACTTTAAAGAAAGGCTTAGATAACTACCTGGAACTAAAGAATATTAATGTGTACGCAGCTATGTAACATTCTGGATCCTGGCTGGTGGCGGCTCTGGGGTCAGAGCTGGGGTCTTCCCTGGAGCAGATTGGTTCTTGCCTTGTGGGTTTCAGGGCATTCACCAGTGGGGAGGCTGGGCTTAAAATCCTTGTCTCCCTCCCTTCGGCTGCTTTTTTACCCGCCCTTGGTTGAACTTGATGGACATGTGTCTCTTTTCAACCGTACTAACTATGTAAATGTATTACTGAATCAGTTAGCTGGGTGTTACCAACCCTGTGTCCAAAGGGGTGTGTCCCTGCACACAGACTCAGCACTGATTGGACGATGTCACATTGTGCAGGACACACCTCCAATTGGTAACACCCAGCTGACAGATTCAGTAATAAATTTCTAGGAGGAATAACAGAGGAACAGCACAACACAGAGTTATAAGAGAAGAGGCTCCAGAATTGTTATGTCACAGGCAGCACAAGGATTTACTACAGCAGACAAGTCAGGAGATGTCACAGGTCTTTTCTAATAGACCACTATAACAGAAGACTAAGAAGTTAAAAATTAGGAGTTAAAAAAAAAATCTGTCAGCTAAACTCCTAAAACAGTATTGAGAAACTTGGAAAAAAATCAAGTGTCCATCTCATCCTAAAACCCTCGTGGGCATTCCCATCTCATTCAATAGCTTTAAACATGTAGGTAAAGGTGAATAAAGACTATTGCCAAATACATTACTGTTCTGATTTTGCTTCTTTTTAAAGTTAGAGCAGTTCTCATTTCCTGCTTGTGTACACAAGCCTCCCTAGTTACCGACCACTTCTCTTTGCTCTAGCGGTGGCCCAGGTGTTGACATCGATGGAGCTTCTTAGGGCTCATTCACACAACAATGACTTTAACATGGAATCCAACGCATATCCCACGCTAATTTCCTTGTCAAAATCCTTGTGAAAACCAACCGCCATTCATTTGAACTACACACAATGGATGACAGTGCGGATTTTTCAAACCCCGGATTTTAAGTCTGTGGTGTGGAAATAAAAGAATGAACATCTTCATTCTTTTGAGCAGATCCTCATTGGATCCCTCCCACATTTTGGAGGAATGAGGGTTGGCCCCATTGCAATGGAGCTAAACGACGTTGGAATCGGAGGTGAAAAGTAAAATCCTCAACGGATATATGATTTCTGTTGAGGAAAGGACAAGGAAATCACATCAGACTCTTCTCTCAGATGTGTGAAGCTAGCCTTAGTCTCTGATCTTATATTTCTACTGAGAAAGTTTTTAGAAAAACTGACCAGGGAGCAGCCTTGTACCATCCTGTCAGGTCTGCAGAGCACATTTATGTGTAATTACATCAAAGACCGAGTCACTCAGCAAGCAACAAACTAGGAGGCCAGGCTTTGCAACCAAGTCTCCTGTAGACTCTGAGCCAGAGTATGTCTGCTGTAAGACTGCTATCAGGGGAAACAATCGGGCATGTTGGATTTTGGTTGTACTGAAGATCTATGTGACTTTAAATGGGAGCAACAGTTCAGCCACTTAGTGGTAGACCACCCAAACTCTCAGAGCTGTGCAAGGCTTGCCTATTCAGGGGGGGTGGTATCACTTCATGAAATGGGTTTCAATGGCCAAGCATCTGCACACAAGCCTAAGATCACCATGGTCGGTGCCTATTGATGCCCGGAGGGACAAAAAGTCTTGCCACCACTGTGGAGCAGTGGATATGTGTTCTCTGGAGTTTTGATTAATGTCTGTCTGGCAGTTGGATGGGTGAATCTGAGTTTGATGGATGCCTGGAGAATACTATCTACCAGAATGCATAATGTCTACTGGAAAATTGAATGGAGCAAAGATAATGGTATAGGGTTGTATGGCCAGAGACCTGGGGCGACATGTATGTACGGGGCTGCACCAGTTGTCTCGTGTCTTTTCAGTCCGAAAACTGGCACAGCCCTGTTCACTATATTTTTAATTAGACGCACTCCAAAATTAGGCTCATTATCGGGCACCCGCGGCTCTTTGTAATATGCCTGAGATCGGGGGGTGCTGGAGGCGGGGAGCACTACAACTGTACGAAGCTACACATTTATAGCTTCAGTACAGCAAATCCAGGGGCATTACTGCGGAACAGGTAGAGCACTTTAACCCCTTAACGACCGTGAACCGTCTCTTGACGGTGGCTGGTGCGGGTCGTTCGTCTACAGCGACGTCTTTTGACGTCGCTATAGGCCTCGGGGTTTGCGGCGCCCGGCGCCGCAATTGCGGCGGGATCGGGGCTGTACTACACAGCCCCCCCTCAGAGCATGTCCTGCAGGCATCGGGGAGCGGAGGAAACCTCCGCAACCCAATGCTTTAACCCTTTGATTGTGGCGGTGCGTTACCGCAGCGCAATCAAAGGGTTACCCTGCTCTGTCGGGTGATCGGAACACCCGGTGACCCCACAGAGCTCGGGGAACGGCTGCACAGTCAGACCTGGGGACCTAGCGTGGCCCCAGAGCTGTCTGTGTATCCAGCCAGTGTTCAGGCCAGCCTGTGTGCTGTTCTGATCACTGCCTGTGCAGATTGACACAGATTATAATGTATTAGCATACATGAATATGCAAATACATTACTAAGTGTAAAAAAAAAAAAAAAGTAAAACAGTAAAATAAAAATAAATCTTTGATAAAAAATAATTGTGCATAAATTACACGCACAAAAAAACCTACACATATTAAGTATCCACACGACTGTAATAACCTGTAGAATTAATCTAACAAGTTATTACTTGTGAAATATGAAGTGTAAAAAAAAAATGTAAAAAAAACAAATATAAAAAAAAAATAATTCAGCAATTATATATAAGTGAACTTAAACTATACCCCCATAAAGTACAACTTGTCTCGAATAAAAAGAGGCCTCATCCAACTGCGTCATTAAAATAATAAAAAAGTTACAACTGTTGAAACGCAAGGAGGCAAAAACTAAAAAAAGTTCTGGTCATTAACTACTTTTCAGGCCTGGGAGTTAAGGGGTTAAAAGTGGTTTACCTGAGCCAGAAGTGTCGCTTTGTGGCTAGAAAGCACTAAATCTATGACCCGCAGTAGAACAGGTTCATAGATTCAGACGCATTCTATGCTACTAATGCGTGCAAAAAAAAAATGCAGCCTGGGCAGCAAAATTCATACATGTTGCCCCTGGTGTGTGTGAGTATATGTTGGGGCCAACTATTATGGAGCCATGCCATTTATTAAAATGAATAGAATTATCAGCATCTTCCATTATCTTAGATCACTTCTCTATTGAAAAATGGTGCTGGCTCTGGAAGATAGGTGGTCAGGTGACCAAACCACAGTTGATTGAAGAATTCATTTTAGGCCGCTTGGTTTCTTAATCCATGGGAAGAGGGACCGCATTCAATTGCAATGTAGGAAACTATGAACTTCCAGCTTTGGGGCAAAAGCTCTGAGAAGACCACTACTTGCTTCAACTTGGCTAAACCTAAAAGGTCCATAAAAATAGTGGAGGAACTTGACTGGTTCCCCGTTAAAAACGGCATCGTCTTGAGCTGGAATACCAGGTATCATCCAACCTTACTGCCCAGTGTCACCAATGATGTTGCGCATAGCGTCCAGATCCAAAATTGTGTGAAAAGTTTTCGTACAAGAGTAGATGTTGTTACCACAGGAAAGTCCAATGCATTGGTCAACAAAACTGTAAAACTGGGTAGATCTTCCAGACAACCAAGTATGAGTGCAAATCGTTATCTTGCATTGGAGCTAATATCACAGACCTGGCACCGTGCAGTCTGGCAGACTCTCCCCACAAAGACCTTGGGACACTGACAAAATCAAAATCGTTGCGCTCTGAAAACACTTAGTATGTATGTGTGGAAGCTTAACAAATTGACATTAATTATAATAATAAACTGTGCTAGATAATCTCTCGCAGCTATGTGCACTGGAACACGGAGGGCTGAAATTCTCAGAAAAAGCTTGTAAACTTATCACCAGCTTCTCCATTATTTTTGTAAATGGAAGAGAATTTGTAATCTAGTAGAGTGAAACCTCTCCAGAAGACCACCCTCACTAGACCACATTTTTCGTGGATGGATTTATAAGCTCTTGATGCATTTGGACACCTAAATACTCCTAGGTCAGCCCTAGGTAAAGGTTACTATTCTAATGTATATCATCCATCAAATTCACCAAAACCAAAAAAATCTCAGATAGCTTGCCTGAGTCATCATTCATTTCCAAGTGATGTTTTTTGTGCATTACAAAGGTACCTTACTATGGGAGAGCTGTTATTTTAAAAATTATTGTTCTCCTCTCGAAAACCCCTTTGAAGACATGTAGTAGGACTAAAAAATGTAAAAAATGAAGGGGTGTTTTCAGTAAATGAACAACTGATTTTTTTTTAAATAACACTCCCTTCTGAGGCTAGTTTTTAGCTCGCTACGACCCAGTCTGAGTGACTGGGGAGATGGCCGCATTCACAGGACACGTAGTACCGCACTGTACTATAGAGAGACGCTACTAGACCGTCAAACACTGCATGCACCTCACTAATACATGTAAGGGCAGTACAGGACATGTATTACCGCACTGCACTGTACTGTAGAGAGGATCTATAGATCACCAATTACTGCATGCACCTCACTAATACATGTAAGGGCAGTACAGGACATGTAGTACCGCACTGCACTGTACTGTAGAGAGGATCTATAGACCACCAATTACTGCATGCACCTCACTAATACATGTAAAGGGCAGTACAGGACATGTAGTACAGCACTGTACTGTAGAGAGGAGCTATAGACCGCCAATCACTGCATGCACCTCACTAATACATGTAAGAGCTGTTCAGGACATACAGTACCACACTGTACTGTAGAGAGGATCTATAGACCGCCAATCACTACATGCACCTCACTAATACATGTAAGAGCAGTTCAGGACATATAGTACTGCACTGTACTGTAGAGAGGCACCACTAAACCATCAATCACTGCATGCAGCTCACTAATACATGTAAGAGCAGTACAGGACATGTAGTACCGCACTGTACTGTGGAGAGACACTACTAGACCACCAATCACTGCATGCACCTCACTAATACATGTAAGGTCAGTACAGGATATGTAGTACCGCACTGTACTGTACTGAGGTGCTACTAGACAATCACTGCATGCACCTCACTAATACATGTAAGAGCAGTACAGGACATGTGGTACTGCACTGTACTGTAGAGAGGCGCTATAGACCACCAATCACTGCATGCACTGTAGGGGGAAAAATCTCTCCTTAGGGAGAGCCACCAATAAATTGGTCGGTGTGAGGATTTTCGCGCCTTTCAGACCTCACTGACTGTTTTGCATAAAGCAAAGGTTTATGGGAAAAGAGCTGAGGAGCTCCACAGCGCTCCTCAGCACTTTTCCCCATAAGCCTTTGCTTTATGTATGCACTGTACTAATTCAGAGGTTTGACAAGTGAAATGTTCATGATCATTGGATGTACCAGTTTCTGGGATATTGTATCTGGAAACCATATTTAACATGCAATCTCCCAGGACAGATTATTTTATGGTAATAATAGTCTATCCTAAGGCCATTGTAACTTGAGGGAGCTCTGTATTACATTGTGCAATGTATAAGGCTTGGTATTTGTATTTATTATACTATACTTCATTGCAGATTTTTTTTTTATATGGAATTCCTGACAAGTCTTTGAGTTTGTATAAAGGTTCTCTTTTTGCTGTATCCTTTTGAGTTAGGGCAATTACCAGTCAGACGGTTGTGCCCAGTAGGTTATTTTAAAATCCCTCAGGCGCGCACAGCCCTACGCTGTGTTGGCCGCAACCGCCTCTGGTTTACTGAGAGACGATGTAGCAGTGAATCCATGATTTACCTTTGTATCTGGTGGACAATATTTAAGCACCTGCGATTCAGGTAAGCCTCCTCCTCATTACTCCTTTGATATACCTGGAATCATCAGTACAGGTATTTTCTTACAGTAATGATTGTACCATTATACTGTTGCCTATGTAAACCATCGGCCATCATCTTATTTTCTTACCAAGTATAGAAGTAATTTTACCCTTTAGTACACATACTACAGCTTTGAGACATTTTGGTTATATTGGGGTCACTTTCAGTCATTATATCTGTTTTGGACCTCACTTTAAATATTGTTTTCTATTTGTGACCCTCTGGTCCATTTGAATCTCCTACTTGTCAATGTAAATTTTAGGGAGGATTGAAACATGTCAGGACAAGACAGAAGGTGATTTCTAGGACGTACTTTACCAACTGATGAGGGTCCTGACAGGGACGCCCTTGTCGGGGCAACCACCCTGTTTGTAGGTTTGGGTGTTGTCAGCATTTGGTCTAGGGTGCATTAGGACTAGTTGTTCCCGAACCTATGGCATGAACAAAAAATCTGTTATATTTGTCTCAACTGACGTTTGTGCGCATTCTATGTAATAATTACCATTTTATTGAATTGTTTATTAACAGTTATATTTTATGAGCTTTTCATATTGCTTCAGTAGGTTATTTTACCACTGGCTTGGCTGATTGATGGAACAGTAATGGAGTTTGTTAAAAAGCTCATTTACCATGGCTTTTAGCGCCATTTGTTGGCTTCTTTACTTTAGGGTTTACTTTTGGTAGAGGAGTCCCCCTTTAAAGGGGTTTTGCCAAGAAGTGAGTTCCTCACCTAACAGCCTGATACTCCCCTCTTGATAGCTTGAAAAAAGGGGCGTTGTGTGTCTGTGTTTAAAAAAACAACTACAGTCTCTATAGTTGAGCAAATATTGTTTTGCTAATCCACAGAGAAGAACTGTATTGTGCACAAGCTATTTGCGTTTTATTTCTCCCTCTTCTGTGCTCAGGAGAGAAGATAAGTTCAGCAGGCAGCCTTTTTTCATTCCTTCTTCACGAACGCTGCAGGAGGAGAGGGAGGGAGGCCGAGCAGAGGGATGTTTTCTGCATGTTTTCTCAGATAATTACATTACAACCAGTGGATTCTCTATACAAAAGATACAAGATATTTCTCCCCAGTCCTTTCAAAGCTTGTTCATGTTCCCTGCCATCAGATAAGAAGTGCAAACAACGCAAGCGCGGCCAGATCAGCTCCTGGTAGTGTCTAATGTAAACTGTCAGGAAACCAAGGGCATGTAAGGAAGGCTGTAGATCTCACAGGCTTAATTTTTTTTGATGATATATATTTAGAAAAGTGATTAAATACCCATTTTGGAGGATCCCACGTCAACATTAGATCGTGGCAAAACCCCTTTAAGTACCTGGTAAAATTCTTGATACAATGGGCATTATGTATGAAAACGGTCTAGCAGCAAGACCTCAGAGCTCAGCTTTTATCTTTTCAGAGCACTATATGAAGTGAATGGGGAGCTCTGATTGGTTGCTACGGGCAATAAAGACAGTCTTAGACTTAGGTTTTCATACATAAGACCTAATATTTTTCGCAGTATTTTCAGGTTTGTTCTCTTCAGAGAGAAGTTTCTGAAGACCTTGCTGATGCATCTCACTCGGGTTTCTCTGTTAATTCTCCGCCCGTTGGAGATGTAGTATATCAGGCGGACATTGTGTGTAGGTGTTTGCTGTCTCGAGTGTGATCGCGGTGATGAAGTGCGGAGGATTATACTGGTTTCCATACTTCTCATATGATAATAAACTTCACATCTATCATCTCTATAGCGCAGTAGCTCAGATAGTCCTCCATTCCACACGTTCATAGATTATATGGAAAGTCTTTTTGATGACACGGCTGCTGTAATAATGGCTGGCCTGCACTGACCTCTTCCTATAATGGGAAAGAGTGAACTCAAGTCCATCTTTTTAGAGGCTGAGGTGCTTATGTGTTCTTGAGCAGTTTTGCTTCTGGCCATAAGGTAGATTTATGGAAATTCAGGGCTATTGAATTTGCTAGTAAGGACTCAAGTCATCTCTAAAGCATATCAAGACTTTGCAAACACTTTTTTTTTTTTTAAGGCCGGTTAAAGTTTCCCCAACACTTGCTGTCTGTACTGCCATCGTATCCATATACGGCAGTTTTTCTGACCTCCAGTTTTCAAGATCCACCAACAGGTCATGTTTTCAGGATCTCCCACAGAAAGCACTGACAATCATTATATCACCTGTGCAGAATGCACTGACAATAATTATATCACCTGTGCAGAATGCACTCACCATCATTATATCACCTGTGCAGAATGCACTGACCAGCAGTATATCACCTGTGCAGAATGCACTGACCGGCATTATATCACCTGTGCAGAATGCACTGACCGGCATTATATCACCTGTGCAGAATGCACTGACCGGCATTATATCACCTGTGCAGAATGCACTGACCGGCATTATATCACCTGTGCAGAATGCACTGACCGGCATTATATCACCTGTGCAGCAGCCAAAAATGCACTGACCGGCCTTATCTCACCCGAGCAGAATGCACTGACCGCCATTATATCACCTGTGCAGAATGCACTGACCGGCATTATATCACCTGTGCAGAATGCACTGACCGGCATTATATCACCTGTGCAGGATGCACTGACCGTCATTATATCACCTGTGCAGGATGCACTGACCGTCATTATATCACCTGTGCAGGATGCACTGACCGTCATTATATCACCTGTGCAGGATGCACTGACCGTCATTATATCACCTGTGCAGGATGCACTGACCGTCATTATATCACCTGTGCAGGATGCACTGACCGTCATTATATCACCTGTGCAGAATGCACTGACCGTCATTATATCACCTGTACAGTACTGAGGAAATCCTGGAAACTTGACCTGTTGGTGGACCTTGAGGACTGGAGTTGAGAAACATTGACATAGAGGAACCCAAGAAGCTGATCATTCCAAGATGTGACCTCTTGTGTCCTAGTTTGCTGGACCAGAGCCAGTTTTGGCCAACAGGAACAGACTAATCTATACTGATATATAGAAATCAGAACCAGGAGATGAGTCTGAACATACTATATAAATTAAATTCAGAAGTCGGTACTAGAAGGATACTCTGTAATAAACCTTCCAGCAAGTGGAGAACTGCTTTAAACAGATGCCATGATAGCCTATTGGGAAGGATGCCACTGTTAGACCTCCTTTTAACACATCCATCACCCATAGGCTATAATGGCATGTGCTTATGCATATGTTAGGGATACATATGCCTGTGGTTTAACTGGTACATTACAGAATCCCATCTATGGAAACCTCTTAGTCTGTTAGGCCATTTTGTATTTTATTGTATACCAACCCAACATCGTCCAAATGGAAACCCTGATGACCTTTGGTTGACTAAAGGACCTCTTTAGTTGTTCCTCAGGTACATACTTGCCTGGGAAAAATACCCAGCCATACTCTAAACTGGAAAACCTGGACAACTTTAACTTTGCCAACTTGTAGTCTAGACTTTTGTGGACTTTACTATGTCTTGTGGTCACAGATGCTTTGGTGCACCACTGTCGGAAATAGTAATTACTTATTGAGAACATTACTGATCTTTTCTAATCAGCTTGGCAGTCAGGACTACGCATCGGGGTATTAATTCTCTCCAGAGGGATTTTCTTTTAAGAATCAAACATGAAGCGTTCTGTAAGCTGCATCTGTATGCGAGCAGCCAAACACCATGCATCTTTTATAAAGCTTTGATTGAAAGTGGACGTACGGTGCTTTTAAATCAGGAAAAACCCTATGTGACTGGAAGCCAGAGTTTTGAAAGGTCATGTCTATATGATAGACTATGGGCAACTAAGCCGAAGCTCTCAAGTCAACTAGAAGTTATTCCAATCGGAGCAAAATATTATGTTAGCAACTTTCCTAACGGCATACCAATATATATTACTTCTCTTAAAATAAAACCCTCTACATACTCAAGAAAGCTCTGGCAGCACAACCCACCCTCATAATTATCCCCCATGGATATTGGTTTTCTTCCTAGTTCTGGAAAACTTGTCCAATCTCTGTTAATAATACCCTACTCCACTATCGGGTCACCTGATCACCCCCGATGGATATTGTTGGATTCCTCTGGAGTTCTGGTCTTTCTATCCATACCAGGTCTTGGTAAATAATACTCTATCCCACTCTCAGGTCACATAATCATTACCAATGGATATTTTTGGGTTCCTCTGGAGTTCTGGTCTGCCTATCCATACCAGGTCTTGGTAAATAATACCCTACTCCACTCTCAGGTCACCTGATCCTGATCATCCCTGATGGATATCGTTGGCTTCCTCTGGAGTTCTGGTCTGCCTATCTATACTAGGTCTTGGTAAAAAATACTCTACCCCACCCTGTGGTCACCTCACCATCCCTCGTGAATATTGTTGGGTTCCCCTGGAGTTTTGTTATGTCTGTCCAATCCATGTCTTGGTAAATACTGGTTTAAACTATTCAGCAACGTTAGACTTGTTTCAATGTGGAATTTCACTATGTATTATGGCCATAACACCTAGATCCCTTACAGTTCCACTAGAACCCTAGTGTGGTCTAATTTAGTTGATCTGTAAGGATATAGGTATTTCAGTTATAATAAGGTCCCTAAGATACATCTTCATTGAGTAGTGATGGCACCATTGCCCATTCAGTGGCAGTAAACATGCTTAATTTCCCAACTGTTCCACCCAATAGCCATGATTTTTATGCTATAAACTCCTAATCCTATGAAGTGTTACGACACCTATAGCTGGGGTAATACCTGGTAACAATTTCCTGTTGTCTCATTACAGGTTCGTCCCCGGCCTATTACAACCTCTGTGTCCCAATATCTTGTGATGAGAACGGCTGTGTTTACCAGGACTGTCCTCTGTACATTAGCTGCAATGACCAATCTTCAGTAGTTGCAGAGTCACCAAGTGTCCTGAAAGATCAGGCCGGTGGTAAGTTATTCTCTATCAGCATATATTAGTTTTTTTCAACTTGACATCCCCTTAAAGGGAACCTGTCACATAGTTTATGCCCCCCTTGCTGAGGACAGAACAATGTAGTGTCAGACCTGCTGTGTCCAGCACTGTGTCCCTTATTCTGTAAGATGCTGGAGTTTGCGTGTATTTACTGCTCAAATCTGCAGTTTTCAGCCACAAGAGTCATTCGAAGGGTCCTTCAGAGTGGCAGTTTTTTTCAAACCCCGCCCATCTGAGTCTAGCCCCGCCCACCTCAACTGACAAACCGATTACTTTGAATAGGTAGAAACATGTGAATAACTGTCAGTGGGCGGGGCTAGCCTTTGGTGGGCGGAGCTAACACCTGCTCATGAATAAGATTTGAGGGGTAAATGCTCTAAAACTACTGAAAATTACAGAATAAGGGACACAGCACTGGAAACAGCAGGTCTGACACTAGCTTGTGCTGTCCTCAGCCAGGGGGGCATAACCTATGTGACAGGTTCCCTTTAAGGCTATGTTCACATGGGCTAATTTCGGCGTGCATTTCGCGGAGTATTTGCGCTCTAATACGAGTGAAATGTGCGCCAAAATTCCGGTAATCCATAGTTCTCATAGTGAACTATGGATTACGCCTCCTCCCCGCTCGTACAATACGATCGTATTGTACGTGCGGGGAGATAAGTGACATGTCAATTATTTGCGGCGAATACGCACCGCGAGTAATGCATGTCAATGGGGCCGCGGGAGTACGTGCTGACCTGGCGTAATTGCGGCCGTACTGCACGCCTTAAGAGCCAAAAAATCATAAAAAACATTGTGTTGCCTATAATGACTAATCCGATTTGAGCTATTTAGCTACATCTTTAAATGGTTGTTATGGGCTACAACCAACCTTTCCTTTTCATATACTAGTGACTTAGAAGTGGGTTTTGTCCTTTCATCGGAGTTGGTCATTGCTAACCAAACATCTCTTGGGCTTTGCCCATTCTGCAATCAAACATTGGTATTACTCACCCACAACCCACATAGTTGTGATTGCCTTCAAGTAATTTTTCTTCCATGTATTTATACTTTTTGCTGATGGTTTTTGCTTTCTTTGTTTCCTTTCATAATAGAAGAACAAAAGTCCAACTTCATACCTCAAGATCTCCACAGGATACCGGAGGTGGAAATGCGAGGTTCTGAAGATGTTTCAACAGGAACCGTTCTTCAGCGACTGATCCAAGAGCAGCTGAGATATGGCAATCCCAATGAGAATATGAACTTTCTGGCTATTCAGCAAGCCACAGGAAGTTCAGGACCAACCAATATTACCACAAATTCTCTTTCATCGACTGAAAACCTCACCCAAGAAGACCCACAAATGGTCGGCCAGTCGGCGAGGCAAGAACCGCAGGGTCAAGAACACCAGGTGGACAACACTGTGATGGAGAAAACCCTGAGGGCATCTCAACCTCAACAAAATAACGAAGAGCTGCCAACCTACGAGGAAGCCAAAGCCCAGTCCCAGTTCTTTAGAGCTCAGCCACCTGGTCCTATGGGTCCTGGTTTCTATGTTGCTGGCATTGTGGCCAATCATAAATCCAAAACTGAAGGAAGGCCGACTGTCAGTCGGGCCAACAGTGGACAGGCTCACCAAGATGAAGCACTTAAAGAACTCAAGCAGGGTCACGTTCGCTCTATGAGCGAGAGGATAATGTTGTCACTGGAGAGGAATGGAATTAAACAGCATTCTTCAGGCAGCATTAAAGGACTCAAAAATGGGGCGGCATCTCCAGCTCCAAGCTTGGGGAAAGGAGGGGAGCAAAGAGGACCCCCACCGGACTATCCCCACAAGGTCAAACAGGCTCCAACTCCTGTGAATAAAATTCAGGATCAAGGACACTATTACAATGATCAACAGCACCTGATGGTACATGAAATGATAAAACCTTACCCCACCTCCCAACCATCCCGAACCGAGGTGTCTGTTCTCCGGTACCAGCCTCCTCCAGAATATAATCTCACCAGGTAACATGCTATTCTCTTTCTCATCATTTGTTAGAAAATCTAAAGAAATTGGTGTTACAGAAAACTTCTCTTTCTCTGACATTATAGGTTCATGTGAGTTTTAACTTTACAGACTAAAAATATCCTTTTATTTGGCTCTCCAGCATCTCTTTAGACCGATATGTCTCCATGGTTACAGACCACAAACAGACTCTGTGTAGTCTGATCCTTCGGTTGTGTTATTTCATTCCATTTTCTTGCTATTCTATAGACAAAACAAGAGAACTGGGCTGTATGTAAGGGGAGGAAGGAAGGGGTATGGGTTTTGTTTGCTTTTTTCTCTTTGGATTGTAATTATTTTAAAAAAATCTTTGAATACAAATTTTTAAATAGAAAAAGAAACGGGAAAAGGGGAAAGTAAAAATCGACAACACTTTTAGATGCCCCCCCAAAAATCACGGGTTTCCCGGAAGGGAAAGCTGACCGTGTAAGGTGGTGTCCTAATTCTCCCCTGTTTAGCAGTTTGTCCCCGGGTTTAAAAAAGTATAAAGGCAACGGGAATTTTAAATTTTGCCTAATAAGCCTTTCCCCAGACGGGTTGGGCCCTTTTTATTTTTTTCCCTTTCCCCCCTTAATGAGAACACATCCACAGTTGGCGGGCTATCTCTAGTGTATGATTAGGTTTAACCTATGATTTGGGGGACGGGCCACGCAGGGTTTGGTTTTGGTATTTTGTAACCACGAAAAACCAATTATTCAAATAAAGAAGCTGTAAACTACAGGTGTTGTTCAACTCCCCAAAAAAAAATGACAAAAAAATTTCCCAACCCCCTAAAAAAAAACAACAAAGATAAACGGGCCTTTTTAATAGCTTTAAAGGGGGGTTTGTCTCACTCCAAGGTTTGCGTTTTTTTATTTTTGAAAGATTTTGCAGAAACAAGTCATTTTCCCAATATGTGTCCTTTAAAACAATGTCCCCCTAATTCCTAGATATCCCCTCTTGTATGTTCTGCAACAGCCCCTTTCCGGGTCGCTATAGCTACAGACCTTTTTTCAATCTTTTCCTGATGGGCCCTGCCAGCGCCTGTCTTTAATAGCTACGGGACCTTTTTCGTTCTCTCCTGAAATCCTGCCAGCGCTGGCCTCTATAGCTACGGGGACCTTTTTCAATCTCTCCTGTTGGGCTCCCCAGCGCTGGCCCACTATAACTACAAAACCTTTTTAAAATCTCTCCTAAATGGGTTTGCCAGCTCGGGTTTTCATTTGTAACTACAGCCCTGTTGGGAATCGCCCCTGAAAAGGCTCCCAAGCGCTGGTCACAATAACTAAAAAGACCTGTTTCGTTTCGCTTTTCCTATGGGGCTGCCAGCCTGGACCGCTTAGCTAAAATAAAAGTGTCCCCCAGAAGCCCCTCCCTGTGGGCCCAGTAGAAGCCAGTAAATCCTGAATTAAAAAAAGAAACCGAAAAAAACGGGATTGAGGTGAAAAAATTTTGGGATGGAGTGAGACAACCCCTTTAATCTACCCCTTTAAAGGGAACGGGTCCCCCCAGGTTTTTCACATAAAAACCCAAATTACCCCTGGGTGCCCTGTGTAGCTAAACATACCCCAAGGGCCTGCTTTTTTTTTTTTTAAAAAAAAGGTGTTCCCTTTCCCCTAAAGGGCCCCTTTTTCCCAGTCTAAACCCTTCCATTTAAATTTAGCCCTCTACATCACTGTAATGGGCTGGTTGGGGGGCCATTTATGCCCCCCCCCCATTTAAATTCAAACATTTTTCTGATTTCCCATAACCCTCATTGAAAATCTTCCCACACCCCTTCAGCACTGGAAACATAAACGGGAAGGGGAAAGCTCTTCTACTAAACCTGCGCAGTCATCCCACACTAAATCACCAATCCCATTGCTGCTATTTCACTTTTTCCACCTTTTCCCTACATGCTCTTTACTCTCCTCAAAAATACTTAGTGGGGGATAATATTGAATAAATGATTTCTTTAAACAAAAGGAGAGAGAGTGAGAAAAGAGAGAGCAAGGGCTCAGTGAAAAAAAAAGGGAAAAAGGGGAGAATAGAAAAAATGGCCTCTCATCAGTGTCGGACGGGAAAGGCTTAGGCCCCGTTCCCCAAGGGGCTTTTTTGCCGAGGGATTGGGCCCCGGGGTTTTGGGCGCTTCAATAGGGGCGCCAACCGTCAGAGGTCTTTAAACGGAAATTTCCACTGCTTCATAGAAAACAGGGTTTTCCGTCGCTCCTCCCCGCCGGGCAAACCCGCCGCGGGGGGGAAAAGGGGACATGCACATTTTTTACGGCGTGGACTGCCGTAAAAAATGCATTATCAAATGGGGCCGGGAGCGGCGCCCCCGCCACGCCCCCGGGCCCCGGGGCCCCCATCCCGCCCCGTATTCCCGGCTATTTTTGCGCTCAATAGGGCCCGCAAAAAATCCGGGGGAAAAACCCTGTGAACAGGGCCTTGGGGTCCCCAGGGGTTTAATTTTGGGGGCCCCCCCTGCCCTCTCCCCCCTTTGAACCCTGACAATACTCAGCCCCTCATCAACTATACAGACCTATGTGTTTGGGACATTTTCACACTAACCGTAAACAAGATGGAGCCTGGGGCTTTTGAGTCTCCCTCACCAAATTGCAGAAAGGACACCTTTGGGGTGAACATAAAGGGTCAAAGATATATGTCCCTTTTCCCAAAAGATAAATTTTCCCATAAATAAAAATATATAAAAAAGCTAAAACACAAAGTTTTGGGCATAAAAACCACTAAGTAAGGTCGCCCCAATTCCCAAAGGAAAACATCGCAAAATAAAACCACAATCAAAGGAAAAAATTTACCAAAAATTCCCCTAAGCCCAATTCCCCACCAAAACATGACCAAAAATCCACACCACATAGTGACTGAATAATATCAAAAAAGCCCATTACGAATAAAAACCATTACCCCTTTTGACCATTATCACTCCCATAACATTACCATACAGGGGTAGATAAAAGGTTGAAACACAGGCAGAGTCGTAACTGAACCCTGGGCCCCTAGTCAAAAAGTTAAATGTCCCCCCCAAAAATACCATTTTGCTATTACAATGCTGGTATCTTCTTATGAGGCAGAAGGGCGACTGCTACCCTGCAAAACCCATAAAAAGCTTTTTGGCCCCCCCCGTCCACCCGGAGCTTTTGCTGACATATAAGTTTTTTTACATTCAGGGACATTTTTGTACTCACAAAGGGTTTTTTTTTCCCCAAAAAGTCGTTCTGTCCCTTTTTTTTCTCCCTTTGGTCCACCCCCTTCCCTGCTGAATTTTCCCCGCAGTTTTTGACACAAATATCCTAAATCTTTACCCTTTTTCCCGCCCTCTGTTTACCCTTTTTTCCCAAATCTAATTAAAAAAAACCCCAGGAGGGGGGAAGCGGGTACAGGCCAAACCTTTATAGGCAAAATCTCTGGGAGGGAAAAAGGACTAAACCACTGAGATTTTTCTAAAGGGGCCCGTTTCCCCCAGAATTTTTTGGGATGTTCACACGTCTTAAATTTTGGGGGGCATTTCTACGTGGGGATACGGGAATCCTAGCTCTCAAAAGAGGGAAATATGGGTTCTTGGGCCCGTCCCCCCCGGCGTTTCAAAACATCGATTGGGGGCAAACGGGGGTTCTTTAAATGAATTTCAGGCCAAAATAGCAGTGGACGCTGTTCCAAGGGCCCCCAGGGTGGGTGAGGCGGGGGCCCCCTCCCAGTTGGGGTTTGACTTTGGGCCCCCCATTCGACTCCCCCTCCCGGCCCCCCCCTTCCAAAAGGCCAAACGGGGAGAGTCATCCAGGGACTGCACACTTTATGCATCTTCTGGTAAAAGGGGAGGAGGCGGACGGATCGTTCCCCTTTCCCCCCTCTATGTAAAAGTTTCTCGGGGAGCGTTGTACATACAATCAGGGAACGCATGGGGTGGTTTTCGCAAAATTTTTAAATCACACCCCCTGTGACGCTGGATCTTCTTATTAAAAACAATGTAAATCGCATTGCTATTTTTGTTTTGCTGCGTGTTTGAGTCCATTTGGGGGCCGCAAAAAAAGAAACCCAAAAAACCCCAGCTAAAACCCTATGTAACACGGGCTGAACACGCCCCTGGGGAAAAATACCCTTTCTCCCTCACTCTACAAAGTAGGGGCGTTCCCAGTTTTATTGCTCTCAGGGCAAGGGGGAACAAATTTCTTCTCCTTCAAAAAAATTATAGCTGGCTAAAAAAAACCCAACCCTGGCATATAAACCCCCCCCAAACCTGAAAACCCAAAAATCGCCACATATAGATCCCTAAAAAAAAATCCCTCTCTGGTTTAGGAATCTTGTTTTAATTTTTTTTTTGGTGCGTCTTTTGGGGTATATTCACACTGCAAATACGAGTGCTATGATATACAATGTATTTTCAAACATTTAAGTGTGGGTGGCAAAGAAGGGGGAAAATGGGGAAAAGAAGGGTGAAAGGGAGGCCGGCCAAGTGCTGTAGGGAAATATGCCCCTGGCCATTTTAAAACTTCCCACACAGGCAATTTTTGCAAGACGCACAAGGAACAGGCCCCTGTACACCGTTTGAAAATCACCCTTATCCTTTAAGCTACAACATCATCACAAAGGGAAAAAATTTTATCAAATAAAATAAAAACCCCTAACCTGCAATCAGGGAAAAGCAGAAAAATTCCCCCTTCATTACATCATATAAATATATGTTTTTCATCATGGGGTGTAAAAAACAATATTTTTTTCAGGGAAATAAAAAGGTAAAAAAAAAAAAATTATTTTTTAAAATAAATCACCCCTCATATTGTAGTTACATTCCAAACCCCCCGGGACATATTTCCTTTTTGGGGGTCGTTCACTAAAGGGTTATTCTGGGACTGAATTTCCAAACCGTACTGCGCGCCGATTTGTGCTTCATACGGCTAGAATCCCCCCCAGTCATTACGGTAATCCACAGTTCTCATAGAGAACTAGGATTCCGCTCCTCCCCCCTGCTCTGCGAAAACGCCGGGCGGGGAGATAAGGGGACATTTCACATTATTTACGGCGTGACGCTCTGTGAATAATGAAATTTTCTATGGGGGGGGGAAATCCCCCCCCGCAATTAAAGTCCAACAAGCCTGAGAACTGGGCCCTTTTGGACATTAATGGGCAATAAGAATTTATGGGATGATATGTTTTGTGTGTTTTGATATATATATATAAAATAATTATATGTATATTAAAATAATGTGTGTGTGTAATTATTTAAAATATTTCACAAAGTTTTTAAACCCAAAACGTTTTTTTAGAAAGCATATAAAACATTCCAAACAATAAACACACACATTTTTTAAACCCCATATACATATGTACAAAAAACATATATACAAACAAAAAACACACATGTATAAACATAGATATAAATTTACACATAAATTAAAAAAGCACATATATACACGCAAATATACATACACAAACATACTAATCATGAATTTCACTAAACACATATACACACCCACACCCAAATACATATAATTTTTCACACATATACAAAACATTGACAGCACCCAAAACAGTTTAAAAAATTTTTTATTTTTGTTTTTTTTTTGGGGGGGGGGTTTTAAAATTTTATTTTTTATAATTTTTGTAATTTAAATTTTTAAAATTTTGGAATTTAAAATTTTTACAAATTTTTAAGAAAATTTTTTTTAAAAAATTTTTAAAGATTTTAAATTTTAAAAGCTTTATTAAAAATTTTTTTTTTAAAAATTTTATTTATTTATTTTTAAAATAAATTTTAAAAATATAATTTTTATATTTAATATTTATTTATATATAATTTCATAAATTTTAAAAATTTAAAAAAATTTTATTACAATTACACACACATATACATCATACTTCCCCAAAATTTTGAAAGTAAAAAAGCAAGTTTTGAAGGGGGCCCCTTACCGCGGCAAAAATTCCATAACCACGCCCCTTCCCTTTAAGGTGGGGCCACTCCCCCCCCTTTAAAAGCCACAATACCCACCCAACTGTGTTTTCGACCTGGATTTAATGCTGGGGTTTTTGGGGTTTACCCAGCTTTCCCGGACGTCTTTTGCCTATTCGCATCCAGGGGAGTTGGGAGATACCGCCAAACTGGGGGCCTACACTAAACCATTAAAATTAAAAATCAAAATTTCCACCATACAGTGTTTTTACAGTGGTAATACCAAATGTTTCACAGGCTCTGTAGACACTTACCGTCATATGAAAAAGTTTGGGGACCCCCATTAAAACTTAATCCTTTTTAGTTTTTAAAATTTGGGGGTTTTTGCAACAGCCTTTCAATTTGAATACTAATAACCCCGATGAACACAAAAAAAAATTTTATTTAAAATTAATAAAAAACTTTAAATTTAAAAAAAAATTTTTTTTTTAAAAAATTTAAAAAAAAAAATATAAAATTTTATATTTTAAAAAAAAAAAATTTAAAAATTTATAAAAAAAAAAAAATTTTTTTAAAAAATTAAAAAAACCAAACAAAAATCCAAAAATTTAAATTTAAATTTTAAAGTAAAAAAAAGTTTTAATGGGGGGGGGGGGAAAAAAAGTTTGGGGGGGGGGGGGAAAAGTTGGGGGGGGGGGGTGGTTTGTGGGGGGGGGGGGGGGGGGGGGGGGGGGGGGGAGGGGGGGGGGGGGGGGAAAAAAAAAAAAATAAGGGGGGGGGGGGGTGTGGGGGGGGGGGGGGGGGGGGGGGGGGGGGGCGGGGCGGGGGGGGGGGGGGGGGTTTTTGGTTTTTTTAAAAAATTTTTTGAAAAATAATTTTTTTTAAATGGTTTTTTTTGGTATAAAAAAATTTTGGTTTTTTTAAAAAAAAAATTTTAAAGTAAAATTGGGAAAAAAAAAGGGGGTTAATAAAATTTTTGAAAAATAAAGTTATGTTTTAGTTAAAAAAATTTGGGGGGGGGGGGGGGGGAAAAAAAATGTTATTTTTTAAAAAGGGGAATAAAGTTTTTGTAAAATTTGAATGTATTGTTTGGGGGGAGGGATTGTTTGTAATTGTTTTGAAATGGGGTTGGGGGGGTTGGGGGGTTTAGGTTTGTTTTAATTGGGTATTAATTTTGGATTTTTTTAAGGGAAAAAAGGAATTGGTAAAAGGGGAAAAAAAATTGGTTGGGGGTTTTTTAAAAGGGAAAAGAAAAAAAATTTTGGGGTAAAGGTTTTTTTAAATTTTTTTTTGGGAGGTTTAAGTTTTTTTTTAAAAAAATAAATTTTTTTATGTGGGATTTTTAAAATGGGGGGGTAAATGGGGTTTTGATAAATTTTGTGGGTGAGAAAGGTTTTTTTTATTATAAGTTTTTTTGGGAAAAGGGTTGATTTTTAATGGGGGAAAAATTGGGGAAAGATGTGGAGTTTTGAGGGGTTGTGGTTTTGTTTAATTTAAAATTTTTTTTTTGAATTTTGGGATTGGGGGGAAAAGAATTGGGGGGATTTTAAGAAATGGAAATTGAAAGGTTAAAAAGGGGGGAAATTTTGTTTTTTAAAAAATTTTGAAAATTTTTGGGGAAAATTTTTGGGAGTTGGAGGGGGATAAAGGGATTTAAAGTTTAAATGGAAAAAAATTGGGAAATGGTTAAAAATTTTTTTTTATAGGTAAGGAGGAAAAAATTGAGGGTAAAAAAGGGGGGGTTTTAAAATTTTTAAAAAAAGATTAGGATAAAAAATAATAAAATGATGGGTAAAAAATTTTTGAATAAAATTTGGTTTAATGAAGTTTTTTTTTTTAAAATAAACCTTTTAATTTGGGAAAAAATGTGTAAATTTATTAGGTTAAAAAAAATTTTGGGGGAAAAAAACCCCCAAAATTTAAACAAAAATGAAAAAATTTTAAATAGGGGCCCCCAAATTTTTTCAATGCTGTTGCAATTTATAACATTAAGGATTAAGGTCCCCAAAGTTTTTTTTTCCCTTTTTTCTCCTTTTCAAGATTTCTTTGCCCCCAAATTTTTCCCTCTTTTCCAAACCGCCCAAAATTTTTTTTTCAGACTTCCCTATTACCCCCCGACAAGAACAAATGGGATGTGGGGAAATTTGGATGGGGAGGTAGGGGGGAGGGATGGGGAAAAAGGGTTATGGGTTTTAAAGGTGAGAGGCTATGGGTATAGTTGGAGAGGGGGGGGGGTTTTTTTTTTTTGGGGGTTTGGACGGTTTAAAAAAGGGGTGGGGGTTAAAAGGGTTTGCCCAATTTAAAACTTTTTTGGGGGGGAAAGAGGGGAAACCCCCCCCAAAGGGATTTGGGGTGCCCCCCCCCAAATTGGGGGCCCCCCCCCCCCCAAAGAAATTGGGGATTGATTTCGGGGGGAGGGGGGGTTTTTTCTTTTTTTTTTTGTTTTAATCAAAAGGTTTTTTATTTGGCTATTATTATGTTTTTCCCTTTGAATTGATTTCTGAATAAAGGGTAAAAAAGGGGGTTTTGGGAATTTTTTTTAATAAAAGTTTTTGTGAAATTTTTTTTTTTTTTTTTAAATTTTTTTTTTATCATTCCCCAAAACGCCTCTCCTTAATCCTCGGGGGGGTTAAACCCAATTTTTTGCATCCCTAGGCTGACACAAACCCCTTTTTTTCCCCCCCAGTCCCTAAAAGGGGGTTTTTTTTTAAAAGCCGGTAACAGTCAAAGGGGACCCCTTAGTAGGTCCCTTTTGGGTGGCTGCAGCTGATATTTTTAGAATGAATTGGAAGGTTTGGACCTCCCATTCTATATTACATCAGCTGTTGGTTTTTACCTGGCTGGTTAGGAAAATGGAGAGGACCTCTCGCTTATTTTTTTTTTTTTAAAAATATTTACTTATCGAGAATCCAAAAATCGCACCCCTCCCGTAATCATTTCAGTGGATGCCCCTGTTCAGATTCCATTTAAAAAAATACTTTTTTTTGAAAAAAATGACAGGGTCCCCCCAATTTTCCATAACCACCAAGGGAAACCAACACGGGGAGCCTGATACATCGAAAGGGGAAAAACCCTCCTACTGGGGCCTTCCATTTTAAAAATACCAGCCTGCAGCCCTCCAGAACGGACCCCACATTAGAGAGTCCCACTTCTGATGTTTTCCCCCCGGCTCTTCCCCGTACCCCGGTGTGTTGGGTACTGGGGAATAGTGACACGGGTTAGTGTCAGCCTTAGGGAAAAAAGAAACACATCTGGCTGACACCCAACCCGAGCGATAGTAAAGAAAAAGGCATCGTCAACACCTCCCTACTATCCTGGAATTGTATGAAAAAAACCACAAACGATTGCACGAAAAAAACTTTTATTTAAATAAAACACCCCCGAACACAGCCCTCTTTTGACCATTTTTATTTAAGAAAAAAAAAGATCCAAGGTGATCCACGTAGTCCAAATGGAACCTGTAAAAAAAACATTGACTCATAACATAGGCCCGTTTCCCTATTTACATCTAAGAAAGCTGGTGACCCCCATCACCCACAGGTAACACCCGCTTTTCCAGGATAGGAATACTGGGGGCCACCTTGGGGGGTGGGGTGTCACCCATTTTTTCCCGATGCGAAAAGGCATTTCCATAGGGAATCACCAGAGTCTGTTCCCTGCGGCCTGTTCCTCCCTCCCCGCAGCCACCAAAAGACAACCTCAGGGGGGGGGAAAAAGAGCAAGGCAACTTCTACCCCTTTTTGCCTGTCTCCCTTCTCATTGAACCGCCAAGACAGACCGCAGGGGGCAGGAAGGGGCAAAAGTTTTGTGGGCAACCCAACCCCTTCCATTCAAAACACTCACCCCTCCCACAACATACACACCCCTCCCCCAGAGCTCAAAACCCCCACACCCCTCCAACACAAAAAACACACCCTCACACTAAATACACACACACACCCCTCGCACCCACACGAAATACCACACACCTCGCACCCACCTGAAATAACACAACCTCGCACCCACACTGAAATACACCACCCCTCGCACCCACACTGAAATACACACAAACCCCTCGCTCCCCAAAACTGAAATACACACACTGTCCACACTCCTCCCCTCGCACACACCCTTTCCCCCCCATTTTCCTCTGCGACTCTCTGCCCCCCCCATCTCCTCTGCGTACTCTCCACCCACTCCTGTGCGTACTCCTGCCACCCTTTTTTTCCTTGGGGTACTGTCTGCCACCCCTCTCCTCTGCGTACTCTCTCCCCCCCATCTCCTCTGCGTACTCTCTGCCACCCATCTCCTCTGCATACACACTGTGCCACCCATCTCCTCTGCACACCTGCCCACCCCTTTCCCAACCCCCCCTGCACCCCAAACCCTCTCCCCTGCACACCTGCCACCCATCTCCCCCTGCACACACTTCTGCCCCCCATCTCCCTGCACACTCCACCCATCCCTCGCACAGCTGCCACCCATCTCCCATCCACACTCTGCCACCCATCTCCTCTTTCAACTCTCAACCCACTCCCCTGCCCCCACTCTGCCCCCCATCTCCTCTGCACACTCTCTGACCCACCCTCCCCCTGCACACACCCCTGCCACCCATCTCCCCTGCACACACCCTCTGCCACCCATCTCCTCTTGCACACACCTCTGCCCCCCCTCTCCTCTGCACACAAACTCTGCCACCCCCTCTCCCTGCACACACACTGCCACCCATCTCCTCTGCAAAAACACACTCTGCCACCCATCTCCTCTGCATACTCTCTCCACCCATCTCCTCTGCACACACACTCTGCCACCCATCCCTCTCACACACACTCTGCCACCCATCACCTCTGCACACAAAAAAAAACTCCCCGCCACCCTCCCCCCGCACCACACTCTGCCCACCCATCTCCCCTGCACACACACCGCCACCCACTCCCCCTGCACACACACTCTGCCCCCCATCTCCTCTCACACACCCCCACCCATCTCCTCTGCACACACACTCTGCCACCCATCTCCTCTCCACACACACTCCGCCACCCATCTCCTCTGCACTCACACTCTGCCAAACCCCTCTCCCCCTGCAACCAAACCCCGCCCCCAAAAAACCCCTCTGCACACAAACTCTGCCACCCATCTCCTCTGCACACACTCTGCCACCCATCTCCTCTTCACACACACTCTGCCACCCATCTCCTCTGCACACCCACTCTGCCACCCTTCTCCCTCTGCACACACACTCTGCACCCATCTCCCCCCGCACTCTGCCACCCATCTCCCCCGCGCTCTCCGCCACCCCTCTCCTCTGCGCACTCTGCCACCCATCTCCTCTGCGCACTCTGCCCCCCATCTCCTCTGCGCACCTGCCACCCATCTCCCCTCAACAAAACGCTGCCACCCACTCCTCTGCACACACACTCTGCCCACCCATCTCCTCTGCACACACACTCTGCCACCCTCTCCCCGCACACACACTCTGGCCCCCCTCCCCCTCTGCACACACACTCTGCCACCCCTTTCCCCCTCTGCACACAAAAATCCTCCCTCCCCCCACACAATTTCACTCTCCTCCCCTCCACACACTCTGCCACTGTCCCCCCCCTCACACACACACTCGCCCCCCCACTCCTCTGGAACCTCAACCTGTCTTGCTGCTGGGTTTTCATTGAGGGAGGGGCGGAGCCTCGCGGGGCCCTTAAGCTCCACCCCCCTTTCCCTAGGCTCGGGCTCCCTGCTCTCAAACAGCCTTTTCCCATAAGCTACGAATATTCCGGCCGCGCCGGTATGGTGGCTTCAGGGGGGCGTCAGGAGCGCTACCTTTTGGCCTCCTTACACTAAACCCAGGCAGCTCTTTTAGCGGGGAGGTTTAAAAAAACTAAGTTACACTGAAGAACTAACTTGCCCCCCCCTTTTTTTTCCCCCCGGGGTTTTGGGGGAACAAAAAATTAAAAAAAAAATTTTTGGGGGGGGGGGGGGGGGTTTTTTTGGGGGGAAATAATTACAAAAAAGGATGGTTTTATCAAATGTAACTGATTTTGTTTGGGCCTTCTCTGAGGGAAAAAATAATTTTGACTTTTTTTTGCACTATTTGCAAATACTAAAAAAAAGTATAACAGCTTTATTTTTAAGGATTTACTTTATTCCTTTATGCAAATAGGGATGTTTTTTTACAAGCCCCTTTTGTTTTAAATCATTTATTTTCCTCAAAAAACCCCGGTTACAGGTCCTCTTTAAGCTCTGCTGATCACGCCAAGGTTTATTGACTCCCAACTGGCACGTGACTGCTGCAACCAATCGGTGACCTTACGGCCTCGTTCACACAGCTTATTCTGCTGCGGATTGGCGCCATACTGTGCGCCGGATTTGCGCTGCAGTACGGCGCCAATCCGCGGCAGCAATTACGGTAATCCACTGCTCTCATAGAGAACAGTGGATTCCGTCGCTCCCTCCCCGCTCGGCGAATCCGCCGCGTGGGGAGAAAAGTGACATGCACATTATTTTACGGCGCGGACGCTCCGTAAAAATGTATTGTCTATAGAGCCGGGAGTGGCGCCCCGCCGCGCACCGGCCCAGCCCCCGTCCCTACTGCACGGCTGATTTGTGCGCTCAATACGGCGCACAAATCCGTCGGGAATAAGCCGTGTGAACACGGCCTGCCAGTCACTTACCATTCACATCTTGAACGCTGATGTCAAAGACATGGACTGTGACCACTGAGGCCACTGTGACCGGAGTAACCCTAAGGCCCCATTCACACGGCTTATTTCCGACGGATTTGTGCGCCGTATTGAGCGCACAAATCCGTCGGGAATAAGGGGCGGGACGGGGGCGCGGCCGGAGCGCGGCGGGGGCGCAGCTCCCGGCCCCATAGACAATGCATTGTTTACGGCGCGTCTGCGCCGTAAATAATGTGCATGTCACTTTCTCCCCCCCGCGGCGGATTTGCCGAGCGGGGAGGAGTGACGGATTCCACTGTTCTCAATGAGAGCAGTGGATTACCGTAATGACTCCGACGGATTGGCGCCGTATTGAAGCGCAAATCCGGCGCTGAATACGGCGCCAATCCGTCGGCAAATAAGCCGTGTGAACGGGGCCTAAGAGCTTCAACGCAGGATCAGCATGCAGATTAAGAAGATTTTTTTTTTTTTTTTGCTACTTCATACAACTGGGGCTATTTTTCATTTTTAGGGAGTCATTTTTGACAGTCCTTCTGCCCCCATCCCTTTACAATTTTTCCCAGCCTCTTTTTAAAGGGGTTGTCTCGCTACAATGATTGGGTTTTAATTAAAAGATCTTTAAAAAAACAAGCAGCTTTGCAATATATGTTCATTACAAATGTCCTACTGATTTTGAGCTAGCCCTGTTCATAGGAGTGCATCAGCTTCTCAAATTTCTATAGCAGCCGACCTGTTGATCCTTATCTTACTGGCTGTCAGGTCTGAATGACTCATCACCTTTGAAGACAGGTCGGAGCAGAGAGCCCCTCCTGCACAGAATGCTTCTGTAGTGGAGGGAGGAGGAGGGAGGACTCTGGCTTCTATGTCGTGCTGCCTGGATTAACCCTGTGTGTCCCTGCTTCCTCCTGCTCTCTACACAGATTGAGCAGAGATTAGGCTGATAATAGATGTGACAGCAGTGACCCTGTTTGTTACTATAATCATGATGTCTGTGGAGCTGTAACTATAATAATACTATACAGATTGTGAACAGTTCATGCTGTACTAGGGACACATCCTGAGTAACACTTTGCAGCTTTCCTGCCTCTGTTCTGAGAGGGTTTGTTTGTTGTTGCTGGAGATATGTAAGCTAAGCAGAGGGTATAGGAACACTTGCAGCCCCTCTGTTCTGCTATTAGCAATCATAGACCTCTCTAGCAGGCACACACAGGGTTAACTCTGGCAGCAATCCCCCTGCTGTATCGAAGTTAGGGCGGATAGCTGCCTGTGTGCTGAGGGGAAGGGGGAAGAGGCAGAGAAGCTAGCACGCCCCTCAATTCAACTCCCATTCACAGACAGAGGCTGAAAGCTATTAATGAGACCAACTCCTTTAAGTGAATATCCACCACTGAAGATAGGTTCAGAATCCTGCACTTTTTAATTTCTTCATTAGTATTGCTCTTCAGATTATAACACAACCTGAAATTTGCCAGAGATTGTGGGAAAAATAGTGCAACCAATCCGCAGCCCGAAAGTTAGACAGGAAATAGGAAGTGCATCTTTTAGCTGGCAGGCTGCTGATTGGTTGCCCGTTTTTTTTCCCACCATCTTTGGCAAAATTCAGATTGGGCCGAACCAGCCCCTAACTGAGTAAGAAGTTCAACACTAACCAGCGTTTTGGGGATGCAATGTAAGGGACTTTATGTCCTGCTATTTTTCTTCTTAAAGAGAACCTGTCACATAGGTTATGCCTTTTTGGGCGCACGCAAACAAGTTTT
>JAODAL010040042.1:0-37352 GCA_025379985.1 Phyllomedusa bahiana
AGAGGTCAGGATGGCACAATGACATTCTGGAGGTGGCAAAAACAGGAGTAGGCCACAGAGTGGCACAATGACAGAGTGTGGAGGGCACGGCAGCAGCCACAGCAGACGCATGAGGTCAGACAGTGGCACAATGACATTCTGAGGTGGCAAAAACAGGAGTAGGCCACAGAGTGGCACAAGACAGAGTGTGGAGGTCATGGCAGGAGCAACAGCAGCAGCATGAGGTCAGACAGAGGCACAATGACAGAGTGTGTAGGTCACGCAGCAGCCACAGCAAGCAGCATGAGGTCAGACAGTGGCACAATGACATGTCTGGAGGTGGCAAAAACAGGAGTAGGCCACAGAGTGGGACAATGACAGAGTGTGGAGTTCACGGCAGCGGCCACAGCACGCTGCATGAGTCAGACAGTAGCACAATGACATTTAGGTGCAAAACAGAGTAAGCCACAGAGTGGTGCACAATGACAAGTGTGTAGGTCACGGCAGCAGCCACAGCAGCAGCATGAGGTCAGACAGTGGCACAATGACATTCTGGAGGTGGCAAAAGCAGAGTAGTGTCCACAGGTGGCACAATGACACAGTGTGAGGTGAATACGCGCAGGCACGCAGCCAAGCAGCATGAGTCAGACAGTGGCACAATGACATTCTGGAGGTGGCAAAAACAGAGTAGGCCACAGAGTGGCACAATGACACATGTGGAGGTCATGGCAGCAGCCACAGCAGCAGCATGAGTCAGACTGTGGCATGAATGGGGGAAAAAGGAGTGCAGAGTGGACAATGACACAGGTGTGGTCAAGCAGCCACAGCAGCAGCATGAGGTCAGGCAGTGGCACAATGGCTGAAAGAGGTCAGACGTGGCACAATGAATTCTGGAGGTTGGGAAAAAAAAGGGGAAGGGCCCCAGAGTGGCCAATGACAGAGTGTGGAGGGGGAAAGGGAGCAGCCACAGCAGAAGTATGAGGTCGACAGGGGGCACAAAGACATTCTGGAGGGGGCAAAAAAAAGGGGAGGCCACAGATTGGGACAATGAAGAGTGTGGGAGATCCCTGGAAGGACAACAGCAGCGCATGAGGTCCCAAAAGTGGGGACAATGACAGAGTGTGTAGGTCCCCCGGCAGCGCCCCAGCAGCAGCATGAGGTCAAAAGTGGCACAATGACATTTTTGGGGTGGCAAAAAAGGGGGGTAAGGGCACAGAGTGGTACAAAAGAAAGAGTGTGGGGTTTACGGCAAGCGCCACAGCAGCTGCCCTGGAAAGGCAGAAGTAGCACAATGACAATTTTGGGAAAGGTTTTCAAAAAAAAGGAGGGCCAAAAAGTGGCACAATTTACAGAGGTGGAGGGGCGGCAGCAAACCACGCGAAGTTTGAGGTCAGACAGTGGCCAATGACATTCTGGAAAGGGGGCAAAAAACAGGGGGTTTGGCCCCCAGAGGGGGCACAATGACACAGGGGTGGGGCATGGCGGAGCAACAGCAGCGCATGAGGGGGCCCGACAGTGGGACAATGACATTCTGGAGGTGGTAAAAAAAAGGGAAGGGCCAACAAGGGGGGCACAATGACAGGTGGGGGGTCAGGCAGGGGAAACGCAGCAGCATGAGGTCAACAGGGCACAAGACAAGGGGTGGAGGGGGCGGCAGCAGCCACAGCAGCACATGAGGTAGAAAGTGGCACAAATTTTATTTGGAGGGGGCAAAAACAGTAGTGGCCACAGGTGGCACAAATGACCCAGTGTGGGTGTCAAGGCAGCAGCCACAGCAGCAGCATGAGGTCAACAGTGGGATAATGAAAGAGGTGGAGGTACAGGCAGCCACAGCAGCGCATGAGGTCAACGTGGCACAAGACATTCTGGGGGTGGCAAAAACAGGAGTAGGCCCAGAGTGGCACAAAACACGTGTGGAGGGAAAGGGGAGCAACACAAAGCATGAGGTCTTAAAATTGGGAAAAATGACTTCTGGAGGTGGCAAAAAAAAGGTAAGCCCCGGTTGGCACAGTGACAAGTGTGAAAGGGCATGGGTAGCAACGCAGCAGCATGAAGTCAGACAGTGGGACAATGACAGAATGTGTAGGACGGCAGCAGCCCCCAGCAGCAAAATGAGGAAAACAGGCACAATGACATTTCTGGAGGGGGGGGCAAATACAAAAGGGGGGGTAGGGCCATTTTAGATGGAAAATGAATGACAGATGGAAGGTAATGGCAAAAGGAGAAAGCACACATGGGTCAGCCTGCACAATGCCCAAATGTGGAGGGCCGGCAGCAGCCCCAGCAGAAGATGAGGTCAGACAGTGGGACAAGAATTTGGAGGTGGCAAAAACGGGAAAAAGCCCGAGTGGCCAAAGAAAGAGTTGGGGGTCATGGCAGGCCACGCAGTGCAGGGGGTAGACCGGGCACAATGACATTCTGGAGGTGGCAAAAACAGGAGTAGGGCCCCAGAGTGGCCCACAATGACACAGTGTGGGGGGGAGGGGGGGGGGGGGCCGGGCACAGCCCCACAAATATGGGCACATGGACAAAAGACATTCGGAGGTGGGAAAAAAAGGAATAAGCCCCAGAGTGGGGAAATGAAAGAGTGTGGAGGTCATGGAGCAGCCACACGCTGCATGAGTCAGAAAAGTGGCACAATGCATTTGGGGTGGGGAAAAAAAAGGGGAGGACACAGAGTGGGAAAATGACGATGTGGGGGGCCGGCAGCAGCCCCAGCAGAAGTAGAGGTCAGACGTGCACAATGACATTTCTGGAGGTGGCAAAAACAGGAGAGGCCACAGATGGCACAATGACAGAGTGGGAGGTCTGGGAAAGGGGCAACAGCAGCAGCTGAGGTCAGGCAGTGGCCAAGCAGAGTGTGTAGGTCACGGCGCAGCCCAGCAGCAGCATGAGGTCGACAGGGCACAATGACATTCTGGAGGTGGCAAAAAAAGGACTAGCCCCCAGAGGGCACAATGAAAGAGTGTGGAGGTTACGGCAGCAGCCCAGCACGCATGAGGTCGACGTAGCACAATGCTTCTGGAGTGGCAAAACAGGGTAGGCCACAGAGTGGCACAATGACAGGTGTGGAGGTCATGGAAGGAGCAAAAAGCACAGCATGAGGTCAGAAAAGGCAAAAGACAGGTTGTAGGGCACTGCAAACACCCACATACAGCCAAAAGGGGCGACGTGCACAATGACTTTTTGGAGGTGGCAAAAACAGGAGTACCCCAGAGTGGCACAATGCACAGTGTGGAGGTCTGGCAGGAGCCCCAGCAGCAGCTTAGGTCAGACAGTGGCACAATGACATTCGGAGGTGGCAAAAACGGAGTAAGCCAAAGGTGGCACAAAGAAAGAGTGTGAAAGGTCAGCGGAGCAACAGCACACATGAGGTCAGACGTGGCACAAAGCATTTTGGGGGTGGTAAAAACAGGGTTTGGCCACAGAGTGGACAAAGACGATGGGGTCATGGCGGGAAACGCAGCAGCATGACTCAGACAGTGGCCAATGACAGAGTGTGGAGGGCAGGCAGCAACCACAGTAGCAGAGAGGTCAGACAGTGGCACAATTATATTTGGAGGGGCAAAAAAAGAGTAGGCCACGAGGGGCACAAATGACCGGTGTGGATTCAAGGCAGCAGCCCAGCGCAAATGAGGGCGACATGGGATAAAGACAGATGTGGGTCACGGCAGCAGCCACGCAGCTGCTGAGGGCGACATGCACAATGACATTCTGGAGTGGCAAAAACAGGGGTAGGCCCCAGAGTGGCACAATGACCCCATGTGGAGGGGACGGCAGGAGCAACAGCAGAAGCATAGGTCAACATTGGAACAATGACATTCTGGAGGTGACAAAAACAGGGGTAGGGCCCCAAAAGGGCACAATGACAGAGTGTGGCGGGCACGGCAGCACCACAGCGCTGCATGAGGGCAGACATGGCACAATGACATTCTGGGGGTGGCAAAAACAGGATAGGCCCCAAGTGGCACAGTGACAAAGTGTGGGGGTTTTATGGCAGAGCAACGCAGCACATGAAGCAAAGTGGGGACAATACAGAATGTTAGGCACGGCAGCACCCAAGCAGGGAAAATGAGTCAAAGGGCACAATGACACTGGGGGGCAAATAAGGAGTGGCACATAACCCGATGTGGAGGGGACGGCAAGGAGCAACAGCATGAGACAATGAGTGCACAAATGACAGGGTGTGGAGGTGACCGCACCAGCAACCACACAGCATCATCAAGAGGTCAGAGAGTGGCACAATGACATTAGTGTGGAGGTCACGGCACCAGCAACAGCAGCATGAGGTC
This sequence comes from Phyllomedusa bahiana, assembly GCA_025379985.1. Classification (NCBI taxonomy): domain Eukaryota; kingdom Metazoa; phylum Chordata; class Amphibia; order Anura; family Hylidae; genus Phyllomedusa; species Phyllomedusa bahiana. The sequence goes on from JAODAL010040042.1 coordinate 4,272, forward strand.
ATAGAGTGCACACAAGACAGAGTGTGGAAGTGGGTAGCAATACCAGTCCCTGGTAATTGATGGTGGTAGTGCAGATGGAGAAAAAAAAAAAACTGGCAGCAGATATGTGCATCAGGAGGCGGGTGGCGGCATCAGAATAGTGGCTGAGCAGGTAGTTTGAAACCCAGACTCATTTCTCAAAGTTTTGGTTTGAGGCGTCATGGCTGATGTAATCTGAAGCCAAAGCATTGGTTTGTGGAAAATCCAGGCCGATCCAGCGCCTGTTTCAACTTGACAAAGGTCAGTCATTTCACATTTCGGTGGACAAGCGGGTTCTCCTTGGTGTAATGATGGCCCCCGCCGCACTGAAACACCCTCTCTGATGTCCACACACATCCGGGCAGGACAGCTTCTCCACTGCAAACTCGGTGGTTTGCGGCCCACACACCAGTTTGCTCTGCCCAGTAGTTCACAGATCTTTCTAACTGGGTGGCAGAGTGCTTGTCCAAGTAGGCCACCACCTGTTGGTTCAGGGACTGCTGCAGGTCATGCTGCTGCTGCTGGAGACTGCCCTACTCAGTAGGCGGGTGAAGGAAACTGATCATCAATGACTCCAGACTTAGGTTGCTTCTGATGGAGTTGGTACTGCTCCTACCCCCCCCCCCCACCTTCCTACATCAGCCACGGCAGTAAGACGTGAGCGCTGAGGAACCCCCTCGATCAGACCTGCCATAGGAGGGACAATGCGCACATAGGCAGCGGCCAACTGACTAAGAGGATTTTCTATAGTATTTGAGTTTTGTCTCCTCTCAACACTGGGAAAAAGGCTCCAATTGTGGCCCGGTAGCGAGGTCCAATAGTGTGAGAGCCAGAATTCATCCCCTCTGCCGGATGGTGACTATTCGGCCTGTCCACTATCCAGGCAAATCAGCATGCTGCTGGCCATCTGCACAAGTGACTCCGAGTGGGCTCCCTGCCTCCATCTCCACTCTATACGCCGACGGTGCTTGCTGGTCATCTGCCTCGTCCTTCCCTCATCTCCATCTACTCCTCCAGCTTCTCCTGCTCCTCCTCTCTTTCATCTGGGTAGAAAATCCACTCATTTCACCAGACAATGCTTCGTGCTCCAATGGTCCTCCTCCCTCTCCATTTCCAGTCCCCACCGGACTCATCTCATGTGGCCCGCGAGATGTAGTCGCCACTCTCCAGTCCCCTGCCCATACAGATTTTTTTCAGCATCTGTTTCCCAAGCATTGGAATGACGTTATTCCATCCCGTAGTCCTGACGCCTGACAATAACGTGGCCTCCCAATGGCCTCAGCAAACGCAGGTGTCACACATGAGCTGCCACTAGGCTGACATCAAAGTTACACCGGGGAAGTACTCCTGTCCACCTGGATCATCAAAAAATCGTTTGAATGGCCTTTCGCTGTTCATAGACAGTCGGGTCAACAAGTGCAGGCTGGAATTCCAACGGTGGAAACATTGCATATCACGTGTGGTTGGGTGAGGCCCGTTCTGCCGCAGCAACTCGATGAGGGTGTTCCAGGCTTTGTAGGAATGGATGTAGTGCATGTATTTTCCCTGCCATTTTTCAAGTCTTCTGAAGATCAGTGGAAGACTTCAGGAACCTATTCACAACCATATTAACACGTGCGCAATGCAGGGCGCATGAACCAACCCTCCGCGGTGCAGCCACCGGACACCATGTTCCTCCATTTCCGTCCACCATGGTTCCGATTTGCAGTTGGCGCGAGAAAGCCACACATCGATTTCTGCCTGCATGACGCGGGCTGTTCCTTCCCCTTGTGACTTCGTTCAACCGAGGCAAGCCAGGTGTAAATTGCGTGACACCGCTGTGCCCTACATATGTTGGAATTATGGAGCAGTACTTGTGGAGGCTGAGATGTTGGAGTGGTGGAGGAGGAGCTGACAATTGGTGCAGGGAGCAGCAGTTTGACCACGTGAGGTAGAAAGCGGCACTTCTCCTGTCCTAGGTTGTTTTGTGTGGCTTGACAGGAAGCTCATTCACCCATTCTGCCATAAAGGACATGTACTGGCCCTGACCGTAGTTACAGCTCCAAAGTCCGCGCTGCCTGTGCCACCTTGGAACAAAGCCCGATAAGCTCAAGGACTGCCCTCCTTTTCTGTTTCAACATATTTGCGAAGAGCTAGTACGTGCCTTTTTGGAAAAAGATATACGGCTTGGAACTCGCACCTCGGCTCTGCACATGCCATTAATTCTCTGAACGGTGCAAAGTCCACTACATTTGGAAAGGGAGGGACTGCAGTACCAACAACTGACAGGAGCACGGGTCAGCTTCTGCACCTTAGATGGTTGACGCCTACTGTTGTCTCTTTGCCATCGCCGTCGTTGAACGACTGCTTGGTGCCATGAGTAGCGAGGAGCAGGAGCATCTGGATCTGGAGATGATGGCAAAGAGAAACAGAGGTGGTGGAGCCTTGACTGGCTGGAATGGCATGCGTGCCACTGGGCACTGCTGCTGCTTCGGTGGCGGCAGGATGGACCACCACATCTGAGCCACGGTTCTCCCAGGCCACCGGATGGTAACGCTGCAGTGTTGATGCAGGGCCATGGTGCCAACTTTAAGCTCCCTGCCACGCTTCAACTTTCTCCTCATAGAGTTCTACATATACTATATTCGCTCCACTGGTGTCTTGGCAAAGAACTGCCACACCGCCGAGATAGCTGATTTTACGCCAATGCTCACACTGAGTGACTAACTACCCTACCGCCGCTCGCCTTCGCTGAGCCCCTGGTTGCCGCTACTGTTCCTTGGACCTGCGCAGCGGTTTCTACTCCCGTCGGACTTCTTGGCTCCTGACCCTCCACACTGCTGCTACCCTGCTGACAATCCACGCACAAAACCACTTGCTGGCTGCGCCGCAGCCTATGAGAGCGCAAGCTATGCCCTCTTCTTCCTCCCTGACGAATATGAAGCCCTTGCTTCACCCTCTCCAAGTTCTGGTCAGCTACATCATCATCGGATTTGTGTTCATCGTCAACTACTGCTGTCCTCATCACCGGTCTTGGTATTCAGAGGCGACCCCACACAACATACCTCCCATGCCACTCTCCACATCTATACTTTGCGCCTACTGCATAGAAGCAGAGAATAATGGCCCCATTTTCTTCGCTGCCAAGTAGCTGCTGACTGTCCTCGCTCAAATTTTTGTTCATCCCTCGCTGTATGTGGCGCTTATCCAGACCACATAGCAGATCTCATCGAGGCTGAGGGAACCGGAATGGGACAGTGGGCGGGTGAGGACAGGTGAGGTCCGCTGACGCTCTCACGTTGCCATTCAAGCTAAGGGTGTGTCTGTCATTATTCTCCACTGACTCTTGGCTTGGTGTTGTCATATGTCATCTTGGAGAAGTGGCATGACTAGTCAAAACCAATCAAGAACCCTTGGTTCTGGTCAACACAACGCCACGGCCGCGCTAGATGACCACCGCAGTTCTGGCCTTACCGATTGAACCCTGATGCGACGTCCCCATTACTGTGCTGCGACCTGGGCCCTGCTCCAGGAAATGTTTTTGGCCACTGCCACCACAAAGTGTAGAGCCTGCCACCACTCTGTCTGACATACTGTTGTTCAAAAATTTACAGACTCACTGTTTAATGAAGATATCTGTATATGATAAATACACAACTCCTGTAGTTGACCCAAATGAACCCACTAACAAGCGTAGGTGTAACCCTTGGATATAATTGTGCTACAACAAAGCCTGGAAAAAATTTACTTGTATGTGCCGGTTAAAAACACTGTGTATTTTACTGAATATAAAAGCACAAACAGGCTAATGGAACTTTCGGGAATGAATTATGCTACAGCCAAAATGTTTCTTTGGGCGTTGAAAAACAACGTTTCTTTTTACGAGTACAAACTGCAGAAAAATGCTTAGTTCACCCTTGGATGTAAAATTGCGCAAAAGAGATGTACTGCCAAAAATTAACCAGCTATGTAGTGTTAAAAATGGTCGTGTTATTTTAAGGAGCACAACAAAGAAAAACTCGTAATTAACCTTCGGATATTAATTTTAATGCAACAGCCAAAATTTCTTCTTTGGCGTTGAAATAACAACGTATCTTTTACTGAGTCCAACTGCAAGAAAAAATACTAGTTAACCTTGTGGATGTAAATTGCGCAAAAGAAATGTGCTCCAAAAATTACCAGCTTTGTAGCATGTTAAAACGGCGTGTATTTTACGGAGTACAACAACATAAAAAACTCGTAATTTAACCTTTGGATATGAATTATCCTACAGCCAAAATTTCTTCGTTTGGCGTTATGAAAAACGTTTCCTTTTTACTGAGTACAACTGCAGAAAAATACTTAGTTAACCCTTGGATGTAAATTGTGCAAAATAAATGTCTGCCAAAAATTACCATTCTTGTAGCGTGTTAGAAACGGTGGTTTATTTTACAGAGCACAACACAGAAAAACTCGTTATTAACCTTCGTGATATGAATATGGCACATCCAAAATTTCTTCTTTGGGCGTTGAAAAACACATTTTCTTTTACTGAATACAACTGCAGAAAAAGTACATAGGTAACCTTTGGATTAATTTTTGCGCAACAAGAAATGTGCTGCCAAAAATTACCAGCTTTGTAGCGTTGTTTAAAAACGGCCTGGTATTTTTACGTAGGCACAACAACAGAAAAACTCGTAATTAACCTTCGATATGGAATTATTCTACAGCAAAATTTCTTCTTTGGCGTTGAAAAACAAACAACGTTTCTTTTACTGAGTCCAACTGCAGGAAAAAATACTTAGTTTAAACCCTTGGATGTAGATTGCGCAAAAGAAATGTGCTGCCAAAAATTACCAGCTTTGTAGCATGTTAAAACGGCGTGTATTTTTACGTAGTAACAACAACAGACAAACTCGTAATTATCACCTTTGTATATGAATTATCTACAGCCAAATATCTTGCCTTGGCGTTGAAAAAACAAACATTTCTTTTACTGAATACAACTGCAGAAAAATACTTAGTTAACCTTTTGATGTAAATTGCGCAAAAGAAATGTTCTGCAAAAATACCCCACTTTGTAGCGTGTTAAAACGGCCTGTATTTTTACGTAGCACAACAACAGAAAAACTCGTAATAAACCTTCGGATATTAATTATTCTATAGCCAAAATTTTCATCTATGGCGTTTAAAAAACAACGTTTCTTTTAACTGAGTCCAACTGCAGAAAAATACTTAGTTAACCTTTGGATGTAAATTGCGCAAAAGAAATGTACTGCCAAAAATGAACAGCTTTGTAGCGTGTTAAAATGGCGTGTATTTTAAGGAGCACAACAAAAGAAAAACTCGTAATTAACCTTCGGATATTAATTTTATGCTACAGCCAAGAGATTTCGTTCATTGGCGTTTGAAAAAACAACGTTTTTCTTTTAGCTGGTCCAACTGCAGAAAAAAACTTAGTTAACCTTTGGAATGTAAATTGCGGCAAAGAAATGTGCTGGCCAAAAATTACCGATGAAGCTTTGTAGCTAGTTTAAAAACGGCGTGTTATTTTACGGAGTACAACAACAGAAAAACTCGTAATTAACTTGGATTTGAAATTATGCTACAGCCAAATTTTTCTTTGTGTTTTTTAAAAACGTTTCTTTACTGAGTATAACTGCAAAAAAAACTTAGTTAACCCTTGGATGTAAATTGTGCAAAGAGAACTGTTTCTGCCAAAATGACCAGTCATGTAGCGTGTTTAAAACGGTGTTGTATTTTACAAGCACAACAGCAGAAAAACTCGTAATTAACCTTCAGATATGAATTATAGCACAGCCAAAATTTTCCTTCTTTGGCGTTGAAAAAAACAACGTATTTCTTTACGAGCTCCAACTGCAGAAAAAAATTAGTTAACCCTTGGATGAAAATTGTGCGCATAGATAGTGTGCTGCCAAAAATTACCAGCTTTGTAGCATGTTAAAAACGCTGTATTTTACGGAGTACAACAACAGAAAAACTCGTATTAACCTTGGATATGAATTATGCTACAGCCAAAATTTTTCTTTGTGTTGAAAAACGTTTCTTTTACGAGTATAACGGCAAAAAAAAACTTAGTTAACCCTTGATGTAAATTGTGCCAAAAGAAATGTTCTCCAAAAATGACCAGTCTTAGGTAGCGTGTTAAAACGGTGTGTATTTTACAGAGCACGAACAGCAGAAAAACTCGTAATTAACGCTTCGATAATGAATTATGTACAGCCAAAATTTCTCTTCTTTGGCGTTTAAAACAAGACGTTTCTTTTTACTGAGTCCAACTGCAAAAAAAATACTGTAGTTAACCTTGGGATGTAAAATGCTCACGAAAAGAAATGTGCTGCCAAACATTACTACCAGCTTATGTAGCATGGTTAAAACGCGTGTATTTACGGAGTACAACAACAGAAAAACTCGTAATTAACCTTTGGATATGAATTATGCTACAGCCAAAATTTTTTCTTTGGTGTTGAAAAACGTTTCTTTTACTGAGTATAACTGCAGAAAAAAACTTAGTTAACCCTTGGATGTAAATTGTGCAAAAGAAATGTTCTGCCAAAAATGACCAGTCTTGTAGCGTGTTAAAACGGTGTGTATTTTACAGAGCACAACAGCAGAAAAACTCGTAATTAACCTTCAGATATGAATTATGCTACAGCCAAAATTTCTTCTTTGCGTAAAACAACATTCTTTTAACTGAATACAACTGCAGAAAAATACTTAGTTAACCTTTGGATGTAAATTGCGCAAAAGAAATTTGAGCCAAAAATTACCAGCTTTGTAGCGTTTTAAAAAACGGCCTGTATTTTACGGAACAAAACAACAGAAAAACTCGTGATATACCTCCGGATAGGAATCATGCTACAGCCAAAATTTCTTCTTTGGCACTGAAAAACAACATTTCTTTTACTGAATACAACTGCAGAAAAATACTTAGTTAACCCTTGGATGTAAATTGCGAAAAAGAAATGTGCTGCCAAAAATTACCAGCTTTGTAGCGTTTTTAAAACGGCCTGTATTTTACGTAGAAACAACAACAGAAAAAACGCTTAATTAACCTTCAGATATGAATTGTGCTACAGGCAAAATTTCTTCATTGGCGTTGAAAAACACTGTTTCTTTAGTGACCACAACAGCAGAACAACGCTTAATTAACCCTTGGATCTAAATTGCGCAAAAGAAATGAGCAGCAAAAAATTAAGTGGTATTTGGATTGTAAAAATGATGTTTCTTTAACTGAATACAACAGCAACAGGTTTAGATAACCCTTGGATATTCACTGTGCTCAAGAACTGAGCAGATAGCATTAAAATGTACACTCACCGGCCACTTTATTAGGTACACCATGCTAGTAACGGGTTGGACCCCCTTTTCCCTTTCAGAACTGCCTCAATTCTTCGTTTGCATAGATTCCCACAAGGTGTTTGCAACAATGCTCAATTGGTCCCAAAGGGGACCCAAAGAGTGCCAAGAAATATTCCCCACACCATGACACCCCCACACCACCCCTGAACCGTTGGTACAAGGCAGGATGGATCCAATGCTTTCCCTGTTTTTGATGCCCAAAATTTTGCCCCCCATCCGAATGTTTGCAGCAAAAAATCGAAGGAATTTATCAGACCCGGCAAAAAGTTTTTCCCAAACCCTTTTTCTGTCCAAAATTTTGTTGGGGTTGGGGGAAAAATTGGGGCCTCAGTTTCCGTTCTTAGCTGGGAAAAGGGGGTGGCACCCGGGTGGTCTTTGGTGTTGTAGCCCAAACTACCTAAAAATTTTGCCGTTTTTTTTGTGTCCAAAAGATGTCTTCTGCCTTTTTTTGGTTTTTTAAGGTGTGGCTTTTTTTTGAGTCACTTTTTGCCTTTTTTATCCCGCCCCAAACCCTTCTGCCCCCTTCCTTTGACCCTTGGGGATCAACAAGCATTTCACCCCACGGGACCCGCCCCTAAATGGAAGTTTTTTTTTTTCGGACCATTCTTGTAAAACCCCAGAGATGGTTTTTGCATGAAAAAACCCAGAAGATCTGCAGTTTCTGAAATACCCCAAAACCAGCCCTTTTGGCACCAACAAAACCCTGCCCGTTCAAAGGCATTTAAACTCCTTTTTCCCTTTCTGTTGGGTCGGTTTGAAAAATGCAAAGGGGATTTTTCTTGACCCGGGCTAATGGGCCCAAATTTCAAAAAAGTTGCCCCCAATTTTTGGGGTTGGCCCGATTTTGAAAAATTTAAAAAGAGCTCCAAAGGAAAACCCGGGGGACCGGGCCCCATGATTTTACTCCATATGTTTTGTGTTTCATAAAAAAACCCCGCAAATATATCCAATTTCAGTGGGGGCTCAGCTTCAAAAAAGAAAAGCCCCTTGATTATCCAAGTAGTTTAAAAATGTAACGGGAATCCCCCAATCTTCTTTTTTGTAAAGGTTTTTTTGTAAAAAACTCAAAGTTGCTGGGAAAAAGCCAAAATCCCCCGCATTTCGGCCGTTTGCGCCCCTGACTAGCGCCTTTCTAAGGGATGATGGGAGGAAGCAAAAAACTATGCCTCTTAAACCCCTCCCAAAGTTTTCTCTTTACCCCGCTGGTACAAATTTTACCCAAAGTGCCCCATACATCTATAAACCCTTATAAAAAAACACAGAAAGTAATTTTCCCGTCATTTTAAAAAACCTTTGGGGTCCCAAATGCCTCTGTTTTCAGTTTCCCCTTTTATTTGCTTGTAAAAAGTTTGTATGTTATCTACAAAAAAATTCCCGTGATGTTAAAACGTTAATTTCCCGGGAAAAAGAATTTCTGAGGGTTTTGCCCCCGGTTAAATTACATTTTTGTGGTTAAAAAAGCGTTTGGGAAATCCTTTTTTCCCCGTTTTAAATGAATAGATGTGTTCTTTTATCCTTTTATTTCAAATGGTCTGATGGTCTTTCGATTTTTGTTGGATTGAAAGTGCACCCCCAAAAAGCATATACTACATAGTTGGATTTGGGGATTTTTATAAAAAATTTTAACTTGGGGTCTTATGGGGCCTTTGAAAAATTATTTTTCTTTCACTATTTTTACCCTAAAGTACAGTTTTCCGCGCTTTTGGGTTTCCAGTTGGGATACAAATTTGGGAACCCAAAATCCTTCCTTTTTTCCCGATTTTTCTGTTTTTCCAATTTGTCTGGGAGATTTTTACCCCCTCCTTTAAAAAAATTTTTTAACCGGGGGGGTGGGGTCACTTTATTCCTAAATCCCCTAAACCGCTATCAACATTGCCCCAAAAATTTTTCTGTTGAATTTTTCACCAAATTGTGATTTAAAATTTCCTTTTATTCAAAAATTTAAAAAAAAAATCTATCTACGTTCTTTCTTTTTTTATTCTTTGAAAAATCCCAAATTTTTTCCCCATCTTGATGTATTTTCTTTTGGAAAAATTTCCCGGGGATAAACCCTTTTATCCTATCCCCTCTGTCGATTCTTTTCCATTAATTCAAATGTTTTTTCACAAAATCCCCCCTATTCAATGTTGTTTCGTCTTTAATCTTAAAAAAATTTTCCCATATGGGAGAGATTTCTTTTTCAAAATGTTGGAAAAAAACTTTTTCCCTATGTAAAAAGTGAATTTGTTGCGATGGTTTTTTTTTTTTTGTTTTTTTTAAAAAAACCCACATCTGTAATTCGATTTTCAAAACCCAGATACAATAACTATCACCTCCCAAAATTTTTTTGTAAAGCCATATTCACCTCATTTTTGTTAATTTTATTTAATGAAAGTCTTTTTTTAAAAACAATTTCGTTTTCCTGTCCATATAATCAAAACATCGTCGGGGGAAAACTCGACCAAATGTTTTAAAATTTTTTTGACATATGGGTTTTTTTTGTTAAAATTTTATTGCTCTTTTTTCCCCTAAAAGCCAAAAAAAGATATTGGCCGGGTTGGCGCTTTTCCGGCGTCCCCATGGCGGTTGGGCCCCGGTTTCATTGAATGTACCATTTATTGCCAAACATGAATGCCCTTTTGTTCCAAAAAAAATTTTAACAATTCACATAGATATTTTTAAAATGTGACCTTTCCCCATTAAAATTTTTCCCCCAAAAATGATTTCTTGGCTCTGATGCCATCCCCATGTTTCAATACGGGGTTTTACAGACTGGGCAACATCAATGGGGTTTCCAGGGAACCCGTAAACCCCCTATTTCCCCCTGGAAATTTTCTAATTGGGTTTCAAAAATTGTTTTTTTTGTGTTTGAGGAAAACGAAAGGGGGTTTTTTTCAATAAAGGGCTTTAAAAAACCCAATCTAAAATTTCTTTTGAAATGGGTTTCAAATGATTTGGGAACCCCCCCTGTAACCTACTAGTTTTGGGGACCGGAGGGTTGGGGTTTCAAATCTTTATTTGGAACCTTTTCGGGAAAAAAAATACCAATATGGACGAGAAATTTTTTTTTGGGAAAACAATTTTCCCTAAAAAATTGTTGGGGGATGAAATTACATCTAACTCCTTTGTCTAAAAATATCTTCAATTTTACCCTTAAAATTTCTTTTTGGGTCCTTTGTCCAACTTTTCGATAGGGCCCTCCTTTTTCATGGGCTGTCTTTTTTGGGCCCTTCCCCTTTTTAAAAATATTGTTTATTCTTTAAATTTCAATTTTCCCCCCTTGTCAAACCCGGGGGGTTTTTAATTAAATTTTTTAAATTTGGGTCTTAACTTTTCCCCAAAGATGCTCTCTCCCTTTAACTCCCAGAAAATATTCCAAACGGATATATTAATTTTCTTTCAATTTTTCAGTACAGCATTTTGAAAATTAAAAGGGGGAGTCGAGGCCCCGGGGGAAAGGGGGGAAAAAAAAACTGTTTTAACCTTCTGAAAACTTCTTCCCTTTTGCTAAACCCCAGTAGGGGGAAACTTCTTCCAGCAAAACCCAAAAGATCCATTGCCCATATGCCCTTTTGTATAAAACAAATTTGTGCCCATTTTGAAAAAACCCAAAAACCCATTACATTAGTAGGTATATCCTTTTTTTACATATATCCCCAGATCTACCGTTTTTTTTTTAAAAAATTTTTATGTAAATTAATTTTTTTCAAATTTGATTTTCCTCTTAAGTCTATTTTGGGAAATTTTGTGTAATCAAAAGGATTTTTGAAAAACAAAAAAAATTTTAAACCCCTTTAGTTAAAAGTGTTTTTTCTAAATCTGTTTGTTCCAAATCAGAATATTAATTTACATTGGTTTTTTCCTCCTTATTGCTGCTTGGGGAAAATTAAGGGAGCAGGTATTCCCATCCCCAAGGGACTGCTTCCTCTTTTTTTCCCCCCTTCTGAAGGGAACTTGTTTTCTTTCGCCCCCCCGGGGATTGCCGCCTAAAGGGAATTTGATGATGTGGCTTGTTCTCTTGTGACTTTGTCCCGCATGTTGTATTCCATTCTTTTTTCCCATTGTGGGAAAATTGACCGAATCAGTTGCCCAGTAATCCGTTTTTTTCAAATGGACGCGATCTTTCCCATGTTTCCTCTGGCTCTTGCTTTTAAAGCCGGGTTTTCGTTTGTTGTTTTTCCATGGAACACTTATCTTGTAAAAGTTATTTTGCCCCGGAAAAATTTTATTTTTTTTTTTTTTAATCTCTTTTAAATTTTGGTACTGCGACCCTGTTCTTTTCTTCAGAAACATTTGCCATTGTGATTCGTAAAAGCGTTTTTAGTTCATCCTTACCCGTTCCTTTTGAACATATCTGATCATATTTTTTTTAAAGCTTTGTCGAACCCAGGGATTTAAATTTTAGGGAATGTTCGATATGTGCTTTTTTCCCCCTTTGAGAAAACAAATTTCCACATCTCTGATATTGTGAAATATCTTTAAAAACGGAGCCTTTGGAGACCGTTACTCTCACAATAAGATTCCCGCGTTTTATTAGTCCAAACAAAAAGGCTTCCTTTTTAGCAAGGGTTAATAATCTAAACTTAAATGGCTTTAAAAACGGTATCGGTTTTCAAAAGCAAAAATCAAAATAGGAAGAAATTGATTTTTCAAAAAAGTAGAAAAAAAAAGAACGTAGATAGATTTTTTTTTTAATTTTTAATTAGCAATTTATCACAAATGGAAAAAAATTCGTCAGAAGCTTGGCATTTTTTGATAGCGGATATTTGATTTAGGAGATAAAGGAAAATCCCCCTTTTAAATCGTTAGGGGGTTTTGTAAAAATTACGAGACAAATTGGTAAACAGTACTTTGTGGAAATAAGGAAGGATAATTGGTTGCAAAGTTGTTTTCCCAAGGGAAAACCTAGCTGCGGAAAACGTACTTTATGTCAAAATGTGAAAGTAAAAAAATTTTTTCCCTGGTCCATAAGAACATAGTAAGGATTTTATGACATGCAAATCCAAAACTATGTAGAAATTTGCTATTTGGTGCACTGCAATCGTAATATCGGAAAGCCCATCAGACACTGTATAAAAGGATAAAAGAACACATCTTTTCGTTAAAACAGGGAAAAGGGTTCACGTCTTTTAACCACATATGTAATAAACAGGGGCGACACCTCAGTAATTCGTTTTGGGGGTTTTGAACTTTAAAACATCAGCGGATTTTTTTGTAGTGAATACTAGCCCTTTTACAAGCAGTATCAAAGGGATACTAAAAACAGAGGCACGGCCTCTAGGTTTAAAAAAGGGAAAATGACTTGTCGTGTTTTTATATGTTTTTTTTGTGTATGTGCCAAATTTGGGGAATTTGTACAGCGGGAAAGGGTATTTGGGAGTGTTAAAAGGGATGGATTTGCTTCCTCCGTATGCCCCTTTAGAAGCGCTAGTCAGGCGGAAACGGCCGTAGGCTGAGGTGGATTTGTTGTTTCCCCTGCAAACGTGAGTGTTTTCAATAAATCTTTACAAAGAAGAAGATTGGTGAGTGCCGCTTACATTCTTTACTACTTGGATAATGATTATAAATTAAGTGTTAACGAGCAGTTGGACAGGTGTACCTAATAAAGTGGCCGGTGAGTGTATATGCAGCTGAATTGTTCGCACACTGGACTTCAATTCCAATACCCCACAAAATCAAAATTAGAACGTAAGAGAAGCAGTCTCTGAAACAAGGTGTGACACCCCCCAAAAATCGCTGTATAAAAGTTAGTTCTTTAGTGTAAGATATCAGCAGCAGCATCAGCAGCTTCACAGCACAGTGAGAGCAGTGTGAACTGCCAGCGTCGCGCCCGGACTTATATAGTGCGGTGACGTCACAGAATCCCACCGGTCTCTGATTGGCTTCATCTCTGCACATGTCATTTAGGCTACGCCTTTCTTCCTCCCAGACTTCTTTGCCCCATGTAATGACATGTGCTCGCAGCCATTTTATCAATTAAAAACACACTTCTTTCCCGTGAATCACCCCAAACTTCGACTTCATTCAGAATTGAAGTTTTCCTGAAATTCTAAACGAATTCCACTTCGTTAGAATCGATTCGCCCATCTCTAACTGTGTCACTTTGACTTAGGCTACTGTTAGGGCAACATAGTGTATCCTAACAGCATGCTTCCTTAACAGACAGCGATAGGGTCTATCCTAGGTCACCAAGACTGACTGTAGAGGGTTTCTCTCAGTTTTGATTGGGTCAGTGGAAAATTCAATGACCTGATCAATCATGGTAATCCCCTTTGGTCATGCCTTTGGGCTCAGACTACTGCAATCAAAAAATTACATGGCAGGGACTGAAACTTCCTCCAGTCGCTTTCCTAGTCAGGTGCTGGCCTAGGAACTGAGCCTGCTGCCCAATATCATAAACCATAGCATTCATATCAATGCAGGTGTTGAAAGTCCCATTTATTTTAGCTTTGCTGCCATGTGGAAGGATGGGGCTTGAGGCTCGCTATGCTGCAACTGTGCTAAGAATGGAGCTGTAACTAACAGCTCAGTCTCTAGGCCAGCACCTGACTATGACTGGTTGGTAAGGGATGTTAATGATTAGACAGTTAGTTATGTATGGTGTTTTGTATGTCATACGTATGTGTATGTATATATGTGTATGTATATATGTATACAGTATATACCCATTGCCCCCACCCTTTTATAAAGAAGAGGGAAAGTTTATATGCAGCTGACATCCTGCAGCATCGGCCCCGACTGGAGATCATCCTGGGGGGACTGATTAACCCCTTAGTAATCGTGAAGTAGCAATCGCGATAACTAAGTGAGGCACAGAAGGAGCGAGCTCCTTCTATGTCTCTGTCGGTGCCAGCAGCTGCACGATCGTGCAGCTGCTGTCTCCTGACAGCCCGAAACATATAGAATGCCTTCCGGGCTGTCTGTGACGTCACCATGCCCGACCGTGCTCTGTGGGCATGGCCTGGCATGGTGACAGACAATTGCCATAGAGACCAGTACACAGCAATAAACTGTGTATTGATTTCTATTGAATGAGTAATCTGAAGATCACTGATTCAAATCTCCTATGAGGAAAAGTGAAAAAAAAAGTGAAAAAAAGTGAAAAAACAGTAAAGCACAAACGCGAAAAATAAAATTAAAAAACGTACACCGCCCTCTTCCCCTTTACAAATGACAACCGCCTAAAAAAATAAATAAAGTACACATATTTGGTATCGATGCGTGTGTAACGACCCACCTCATAAATCTGTCATGTTAATTAACCTGTATGATGAACGCCATAAAAAAAAATCACAGAATTAAGATTTTTGTTCATCCCGCAGCACATAAAAAGGAAGAAAAAGCGATCAAAAACTCATATAAACACTAAAGTGGTACCAATTAAAACATTGGTTCATCCCGCAAAAAATAAAAACCCTAACACAGCTCTGTATATGGAAAAATTAAAAAGTTATGGCTATTAGAAGATAGCGATGCATACATTTTGTTTTCCACAATAAAAACACTTTTTTTTTTAAAGAGCTTCAACATAAACAAACTATACAAATTGAGTATCGCCGTAATCGTGTCGACCCACACAGTAAAACTAGTCATGTATACTGCATGGTGAGTGCTGTTAAAAATAAAAAACACTACTAGGATTGCAGTATTTTCTTCAACCTGCCTTCCAAAAAAATTTATTTAAAACCAATCAAAGAGCATTGTCTCCCTAAAAAATTGTACCAGTAAAAAGTCAACTCATCCCTCAAAAAACACGCCCCTACACATCTCTGTACACAGAAAGATAAAAAAAGTTATGCCTCTCAGACTATTTTGATGCAAAAATGTGTTTTCCTGTTTGAATAAAAGTGTTTTTTTTGTGTAAAAGCAGTAAAACATTAAAAAAATACAAATTGGTTATAGCTGTAATTGTATCAACCTGCTGAGTAAAGCTAGCATCTAACTTATACCGCTTGGTGACTGCTGTAAAATGGAAAAATTGAAAACACTACCAGGATTGCTATATTTTGTTCAAAACGCCTCACAAAAACCTTAATAAAAAGTGAACAAAGCATCACATGAACCCCATAATGGTACCAATAAAAAACATCAATTCATCCCACAAAATGCAAGCCCCTACACAGCTCCACACACAGCAAAATAAAAAACTTATGGATGTCAGAATAGGAGAACATAAAAATGCAATTTTTTATGGACATATTTCTATTGTGTAAAAGGGGTGTTTATTAAGTTTTAGCACCTTGAGGTGTCCGCAAACCTGAAATGGCGTCTAAATAAAATCGTATTAAAAATGAGACCCCAGAGTCCGGTAGGTGCTCCTCCTACTCTGAGGCTTGTGGTTGAGCCAAATAATGCACTAGGGCTACATATGGGATATCTCTGAAAATGGCAGACCTGGGGGAATTGATATTAAGTTTCATTTACCTGGTCACATTTACCGTATGGATAAATATTGAAAATCACCTCCACTTTGCTTCCATTTCTGTGAAACACCTAATGGGTTAACAGACTTACTAAACACTGTTGTAAATACTTTAAGGGGTCTAGTTTCTTAGATGAAGTCATTTATTGGGGTATTTAACATTTAGGCCCCTCAAAGCCCCGGCAGAACTGGACTGGTCCGTAAAAAGAATGTAGATTGCAAATTTTCTTGAAATTGTGAGAAATGACTACTAAATTTGTAAACCACTTAATGAAGGATGCCAACCCGCAGTGGACATATGGCAGATGCTAGTTATAAACTATTTTGTGGTGAATAATTATCTATCTTGCACGCAGAGATTTTAGAGCTTTCAAAATGACACATTTTTCCAAATTTTCACAAAATTTTGATATTATTCACAAGCAAACAAGGATTGTATGGACCAAAATGTTTTACTAACTTAAAGCACAATGTGTCACGAGAAAACAATCTCTGAATCACATGGATAGGTAAAAGTGTCAAAAAGTCATTCTAACATACAGTGACACGTGTCAGATTTAAAAAAATAGGGCTGTGTCAGGAAGGCCAAAACTTGCTGGGTTCTTAAGGGGTTAAAGTAAAAGCCGTTCTAGCCACATTTCTCCACTCATGTTTGAGAACCTCAGAAAATACAGAATCCAATAAAGGATGGTTAAATACAGTACAGTATTTAGAAATAATGCAGATATTTTCATTATATACTACACTCTACAGAAGAAAAAAAACACCAAACAAGTCTCTGATTTTGTTAATTTATTATGGGGGGCAGATTAATAAGCCTTGTTTGTAGTTGTGCAATGCTTTATTTATAGATTGCTATAACATCCAGTCAGAATATTTGTGGGCATTTAACTAGCTTCCAATTCACATAAAAATCAGACTCTTGAGAACAATTCCTTCTAGCTCTAATCATTTCACCCATTTGTACAGCTTTAAGAGCATGTGCTAGATTACAGGATTTGGCATGTAGAATAGTGATTCTTGAGGAAAGCCCTAGTATCAATGATATGTGCAACTGAATTCAAATAAAAAATTTAAAAATGAAATATGATAGATATCAGAAAACAAAGTAAACTTTCGACTAAACAAATTATGATTGAAACATGATGTCAGATCTGGTATGACCACCACATCTAAATGCCAGTCCTTTATGTGTTTTTCCAGCAATGGTTGTAGGGTATTATTTTTCTGATGTTCCTGGCCTGAAACACCAACATCCATCTATTCAATGAAACAGAAAAGGTGACTCATCAAAGAAGACAACTCATCAATCAGCAAAGGTCTAACTCTAATTCTGCCATGAAAATGAAAGACTTTTCTACCAATGCACCCTTATTGCCACTGATTTGAGAGGTAAATGTCAGCTATAAAAGTATGCAATGGCGGACCAACACACTATAGTGGAGTAGCTCACCACCACAATGAAGTACTATGCAGTCAGGCTATTACATGATTGTCCTAAACAACAGTTCAGTGAACTCTACTGCATATAGGACTCCAAAGATGTTGTATGGGCACTGCACCCATGCTCCGCAATTTACAAGTTTCTGATTCATAATGGTGCCATTTTTCCACTCACGCTTCATTTTCACCGTAGTAGCAGGCGAACAGATTACAAACTTTTCAGAAATGCTGCCACCCTTGGCCCGAAAGCCAATAATTATTGCGAACTACTATTGCAACTCTGATAAATCACACTTTTAACCCATGACAGCAATAAGGGATTTGGAGCAGACTGCCTGTTGCACACCTTAAATATCCAACAAGCCAAGTCACACACATGACTTCCTTCACAAGCTATGAGCTGCCTTTGCTACTTGCAAATAAAATTGTCAACTAAACATGAAATAAGAGAATACTGATTGCAAGAGTACTGATTTAACTGTGATTAAGGATGGATGATGTCTGAAAGGTATAAGCCATATCTTGCATTTTTCTTACTCTGTGGTCTTACTGATTTAAAACAAAGCCTAGATTTTAGTTGATGCTGGACTTTTCCCTTTCTGTATATTTTGTGTTAGTATTTCCTTAATTTCCCTTATCAACCATTGATACCACAAAGGGAGCCGATATTCATCTAATTTCTGTTCACCTCTTTACAAAAAACGGTATAATAGATCAAAAAGTCATATTAACTCCAAAATAGCACCAATTATAAATACATCTCATTCAGAATATGAAAACTTTTTTTTTTTAATTTGATAGTAGCAAAAAATAATAAACACTATATACATTATAACTTATATGTAATTTTTGCTTCATGGTAAACTCCATGAAAATGAAACCTCCAAAAAAAGCAGAATTGTATTTTTATAAACATTTCTAATCACTCATAAATAAGTTTTTCAATACATTAAATAGTACATTAAATTCCACCATTCAAATATTACTCATGCCATCATGCCACCAAAAAGCACTTAGGTTGATTGAAAAATTAAGAAAGTTGTGGCCTTTGGTGACAGAGATGAAAACATTTAAATCTCAGTGCCAAAAATTGTTTTGTCAAGAAGGGTTAAAATCCTGGCTGATCTGCTCAATCCATTAAAGTCTCATGATCATACTCTCTTATTTTTAACCACCTTGACTTATTAGGAAAACTCTGACTAAAAAAAGAAACGTTATAAGATTGTTTATCCGATAGAAAACAAAAAAATGTTGATTCTCTTGGCAGCAAAGTGATGTAACTTGTTTTTTTAAGACATTTTCCACAACCAGAAAAAAACAGCTGCATTATCCTAATAACAGCTTGTCAAGAAAATGAACAATACAATCAAATCATGTTAGTTAAATATGCATATAAACATCTACAGTATCTATTTATCTATCTTTACACACAGGCCTTCATATACATAGAGAAACATACAGTTTATACCTCCAAACTATGGGAAGATTATACCAACAAAATGTATAGCAGTGCCACAAGGAGTGCTTTTGCATGTTTTATGTCTAAAATTTAATTACATTTTCCATATGAATTAGTTCTCTAAAGAAATGTGAATAATGTACTATTTCTTCTATTATTACAGTCTAGTTACCCCAGTGACTTCATTGTAAGCATTACTAACTGTAATGATACAGACTCCTTTGTGTCAGGTTAGTTTTGTTAATTAGTGTTAATATTATGTAATAGCACAATACCATATTGTGTAAACAGTCTGAATTCTCACTTGACTAGAGAAAGTGCACAAACATTCCAGCTTGTCAATTATGCAGTGAATTATTTATAAACTTAAGAATTTAAATACTGCTCTTTGTGGAGAAAAAAAAACTTGCTATAAAAAAGAAATATGTCCCAACAATATCTAGTGCATATCAGTTGTAATCAATTCATTTACAGTCATAGACTACATTCTTACACAATTTTACGGCTGCTGTTCACATGGTCACTTGTGACCTGCCTTGCATTTACCGTGCGGCCGCCAGCCTTGTGGCCGCCTCTTATCCTGCTGGCTACTAGGGGATGCATGGCACCATCCTGCTGTTATTTAACCTTTGTAGGTCCAACTGGGTGTGGCTTCCTCAGCCAATTCTCTTCCCCCTGGGGCGTTATTTTGCAGTCTCTGCTACACCTCTGGGCCTAATCCTAGTGCTTAGTATGATGTACATTGCCTTGGGTCTTATCTTCTAGGTTTTGCCATGTTTGTGCCTGTCTGTCTTGATTGTTCCTAGCTTCAAGTTTATGTCTGTATTCCATGTTTAGTATATGGCCAAAGTGCTGGCAAAGATGGAAGCAGTTGTTACTCAGTCCTTTTCATGACGGCATCACTCACCATACCTCTCTTGTCACTTTGGAATACAATACACTAAAGAGGGGCTCCTGCAGCTTGGTGTAGAAGGTATTACCCCCAAGACACACTCAGTGATGGTGACAGTAGTACTCTTCTGCTGTTGAGTGATGAGTGATGCTAGGTGCAGGAAGCAGGAGAACAGACAGAGGATTAACTTTAAAAACATAGTGGCTTGTTCCTTTATTTCACAGCAAGTTGTTGACACACAGAATTCCTCCATTTCATGATGTTACAGTCCCTTCTCAACTTGAGCTCACACCAGCAACAGGCTATCATATCTTTAAAAAATAAATTATCATATCTAGAGATGGGCGAATCGATTCAAACGAAGAGGAATTATTTTAGAATTTCAGGAAAACTTTGGTTCTGCACAAAGCCGAAGTTTATGGTACGAAGCATCTTTTTTTTGTAAAATGGCCGTGAGCACATGGTGTTACATGGGGCAGAGAACTCTGGGAGGAAGAAAGGAACACCCTCAAAGACATGTGCAGACATGTAACCAATCAGCGACTAGCGGGCTTCTGTGACGTCACAGCCCTATAAATACGGACGCAATCTTAAATTCTCACACTTCTCACTGTGACTCCTGTCAATAAGCATTTTGCTGCTGCTACTGCTGCTGCTTCACTATATCGCACTCATTAGCAAAGAAACTCGTTTTTCAGCTACTGGAGTGAAAGACCTTCAGAAGTGTGTGTCATATATACACTTGTTACTCAAAAAGCGTTATTATTTTGTTTTAGTTTGTGGGGTATTCTCCCTAAAGTCCAGGGTGGGTGTACTTCTGCCCCATACATGCCTGAATTATATCTGGTCTTTCAGCAGGGTATTTCATACCCAAGGCTTAATTTAACCTCTTGATTGTGGGGTAATTTGGACTAAAATACAGGGTGTCTCAATTTTTTGGTCCCATATACACCTAAATTTCATCGTTTTTTTTCTGTAGGGTATTTCATACCCAAGGCATAATTTAACCTCTTCATTGTAGGTAATTTGGACTAAAATACAGGGTGTCTCTATTTTTTGGTCCCATATACGCCTAAATTACATCTGGTTGTTCTGTACGGTATTTCATACCCAAGGATTAATTTAACCTCTTGATTGTGGGGTAATTTGGACTAAATTAAAGGGTGTCTGTATTTTTTGGTCCCATGTATGCCTAAATTACATCTGGTTTTTCTTTAGGGTATTTCATACCCAAGGCTGCTGCCACCTCCACGCTGTGGCCTACTGATATTCCTGCCACCACCACACTGTGTCCTTGTGCCACTCTGTGGCCTACTGATATTGCTGCCACCTCCACACTCTGTCATTGTGCCACTCTGTGGCCTACTGATGTTGCTGCCACCTTCTCAACCTGTCATTGTGCCACTCTGTGGCCTACTGATGTTGCTGCCACCTTCTCAACCTGTCATTGTGCCACTCTGTGGCCTACTGATATTGCTTTTGCTTTAATAAATTCAAATGTACCTCCCTTTTTCCTTATAATATGTGTTTTCACAATTGCATGCCTATCCAGGAGTCCCCACTCCTTACGACTTCCCATAAATACTATTGGCAAACATAAGTATTTTTAAAAACACTCTTTACAAACAAATTTGTAAACAATTTTTACAGAGCCATATGGCTCATTTTCTTGAGGAGATGTGCCTTTTCACAGCAGCGGGTGCAGTGCATTAAGTGCTATGGCACATCTCAAGAAAATGAACTGATCGCATGAATGTATCTTTTACTTCATTCCTAATGAGGATGAGCGTGTTTCACCTATACTGAAAATCCACTAATGTGCGGTAAGCCAAATGGCTCTGTAAAAATTGTTTACTAAATTGTTTGATACAAGTAAAGAGTGTTTTTAAAAATATTTATGTTTGCCAATAGTATCTACTGATAATGCTGCCACCTTCTCAACCTGTCATTGTGCCACTCTATGGCCTACTGATATTGCTGCCACCTCCATACTGTGTGATTGTGCCACTCTGTGGCCTACTGATGTTGCTGCCACCTTCTCAACCTGTCATTTGCCACTCTGTGGTCTAGTGATGTTGCTGCCACCTCCACACTCTGTCATTGTGCCACTCTGTGGCCTACTGATGTTGTTGCCACCTTCTCAACCTGTCATTGTGCCACTCCCACAATCAGGATCAGGATTGTATGAGGATTAGGTAGCCAAAAGGAGGAGTGGATACAGAACACAGAAGACATGCAAATATCCCATTTACTGGTCATCTCTGTTTTGTATCAACTCCTGTTTGTTTTTGGCTTTAGCAATACTGATGGATTATTGACCGATAGAAAGCGAACACTGACGGATGAAAAGAAGGGCAACATGATCAGTGACGTCAATGCAGAATTACTGCTGACACCCTCTCCATTCTTTCAGGGGGGCTCTACATGTATCAGCATTTAACAGAGCAGGTTCTGTGGAATCATCTGATGTTGGTGTAAAAAGTGTGCGCTCTTTGGCTCTCTGATCTTAGCCCTTAGCTTGTTTTTTTCCAGCTGGCGCTGACATTACCTTGTCAGGCTGCGTTTCCACTTCAGTTATTTGGTCAGTTTTGCCCCTGTAACAGCCCAGAGAAGTGAAGTGTGAAACGATTCTAGTACCGGCGCCTGTCATCTGCTTGTCATACTAAAACACAGCATTGTAGGAAAACCACACTCCCTATGCATATTTGAGCATGACAAAATGTTCTACAACACCCTACAGGCTCTCTGCAGCCAGGAAATAACTGTTTTTTAACGCGATTTGCCACAAATAAATTCGGGTAGAAAAGAATTTTGCCGAAACATTCGCCGAACTCGGCAAATCGAATTTTTGAGAAATTTGCCCATCTCTAATCATATCCCTTTGGATTCCCAGCATTGATTACAAGGAGTTAGGTAGAACATAACCCCAAGAGAACTGGTGATTCACTACTTTCCAGGGGAGACCCCAGCTCTGGCCCCAGAGCTGCCACCAGCCAAGATCCAGAATTTTACATAACTCTGTGCACATTAATTTTCTTTCATTTCAAGTAGATATCTAAGCCTTTCTTGAAACTCCTAACTGTTCCTGCTATGACCAGCTCCCCAGGCAGGCTATTCCACAGATTTACAGTTCTTACAGTGAAGAACGCTTTTCTCCTCTGGAGATTGAATCCTTTTCTCTCTAGCAGAAGGGAATTTCCCCTTGTCTTTTGAAAGGCTTTACATGAAATAATTTTTCCCCATACTTTTTTTTAGGGACCATTGATATATTTATATAAATTAATCATGTCCCGCCAAAGCTGTTTTTTCTCAAGACTAAATAAGTTTAATTCTACTAACCTCTCCTCAAAACTAAGATGCTCCATTCCCCTTATAAGTTTGGTTGCTCATCTTTGCACTCTCTCTAGCTCCATTAAATCTTTTCTATAAACTGGAACCCAGAACTGAACAGCATATTCTAAGTGAGGTTGTACCAATGCTTTGTACAGTGGTAGAATTACATCCTTGTCCCGCAAGTCCATGCCTCTTTTAATACACGCCAATATCTTACTTGCCTTACAGGCAGCTGATTGACACTGCATGCTGTTCTGTAGTCTATGATCTACAAGAACGCCCAGATCTTTCTCGACAAGCGATTCTCCAAGTTTTTCTCCTCCTAGGACATATGATGCCTGCTGATTATTTGTACCCAGATGCAGAACCTTACATTTATCCACATTGAACATCATTTTCCAAGTGGATGCCCAAACACTCAGTGTGTCCAGGTCTGCTTGCAATTTATGAGCTTAATTCACAGATTATCACTAATATCCCTAGGTTACTTTTGGCATATGCAGGACCCCCCCTGCAAATCAGTCCATATCAACAAATAAATTTGCCATATTCAAAATCACTGATAATGTCTCATTCAATATCACTTTAATGCTTTTAAGCGTAAAAATATTAGTATCAAAAAGTCAACATTATTGCATTATTGCACAATCTTCACATAAGCATTGATTATATGTTACCTGGGATCTGAATCGCTCAGTCTCTGTTTTTGAAGCATCGGCGGATTCGCCACCATATCCCAATCACTGGGTCTTCATTGAGGGAGAGCGTACATACAGCTGGCTGCTGCTTCTATGTTGTCAGTCACATACTGTAACGCAAGAGTGGATTCACTGGGCCAACGTAAGCGATGATAGCTAAGCCACGCCAGTGAACGGAGTCTAAGTAGCCCCCGGTTTTCACCAGAGCCCGCCGCAAAGCTGGATGGACTTGCTGCGGCGTGAGGCTACCAGGTCGTTACCCCTGATGTGACTCTGGGATAGGAGCGACCCGGTGACAACCAATTTGCAGACCTTCCTGGAGGAATTTTTCAGCGTGTTTGAAGAACCCGCACGTGCCTCTTCAGCGGAAACCGCGCTCCTGAATCTCCGCCAAGGCGAGTCCTCAGTTGGTGACTATGCGGTCCAGTTTCGTACCCTGGCCTCAGAGCTCCCATGGAATGACGCCGCCCTCTGCGCCACTTTCAAGAAGGGTCTATCCAGCAGAGTTAAGGATGTTCTGGCGGCAAGGGATCTTCCTTCCTCTCTGAGTGACCTAATTCACTTGGCCACCCGGATTGATATTCGTTTCACCAAGCGACAGGAAAAGATCCGTCAAGAGCGAGAGTTGGTTCGGTCCCGCCATATGCCTCGTCTGGCTCCAGTCTTCCAGAGGCCTCCTCTGCCACTTCTGCAGCCATCCTCCGAGGAACCTATGCAGGTTGACAGAGTCCATTTGATGGAGCAAGAACGGTCCCGTCGTCGAGCCGAGAATCTATGTCTCTTCTGTGCCAGCCCAAGGCATTTCTGTCGGGACTGTCCTTTACGACCCCAGCATCCGGGAAACGCTTGCACCTAGGGAACGTGGGAGAGGCGTCCCTGGGTGAAAATTCCTCCTCTCCACGGTTAACGATGCCAGTACGGTTCAACACCGGTTCGGGGATCATGGTTCAGGTTCCCGCCTTCCTGGACTCTGGATCAGCCAGGAATTTCATTCACTCCTCCCTGGTTTCCCGGTATCGCCTCCCGGTGGTCCGCCTAGAGAAGCCGCTGGTGATCTCCTCGGTCAGCGGGGAGCTCTTAAGCGATTCATTCCAGTACAAGACCGAGCCGGTATCCCTTTATGTAGGGGCCCTGCGAAAAGAAGAAATCTCGTTCTATGTGCTCTCTCGTTTTTCTTCGGCGATTCTTTTGGGGCTTCCATGGCTGCAACGTCATGCCCCTACGCTGGACTGGAGGACGGGCGAGGTTCTTCGCTTGGGGCCGGACTGTCGGAATCGCTGGTTGGCTGCTCCACGCCCGGTGCGCACCACCAAGTCGTTGATTGCGTCGGAGCCTTTGCCAGGTCTGCCCACAGAATACCAGGACTTTGCTGAGGTGTTCTCTGAGAAGCAGGCCGAATCTCTTCCGCCTCATCGTCCGTATGATTGCCCCATAGATCTCCTGCCAGGGACGAGCCCTCCCCGGGGGAGGGTGTATCCTCTGACTGTGCCCGAGACCCAGGCTATGTCGGCCTACATCCGAGAGAACTTACAGAAGGGATTCATCCATAAATCCTCTTCACCGGCCGGAGCTGGATTTTTCTTCGTGCAGAAGAAGGACGGATCTTTGCGCCCTTGCATCGATTACCGGGGACTTAATAAAATTACAGTAAAGAACCGGTATCCTCTACCGCTGATCTCCAAGCTCTTCGACCGGCTCCGGGGAGCCAAGGTGTTTACTAAGCTGGATCTGCGCGGGGCTTATAACCTCATATGGATTCGGAAAGGGGAGAGTGGAAGACGGCCTTCAACACCCGGGACGGGCACTTCGAATATCTTGTAATGCCTTTTGGTCTGTGTAACGCTCCGGCGGTCTTTCAGGAGTTCGTCAATGATATCTTCAGGGATCTACTTTACACCTGCGTCATCGTGTACCTGGATGATATCCTGATCTTCTCTCCTGACCTACCGACCCATCGCACTCAGGTATGCCAAGTGTTGCGACGCCTGCGCAACAATCACCTGTATGCCAAGCTGGAGAAGTGCTTCTTCCATCGGACCAGTTTGCCCTTCCTGGGGTATATCGTCTCCGACAAGGGGTTGCGAATGGACCTTACCAAGTTGTCTGCTGTGTTACAGTGGCCGCGACCGGTTGGACTTCGAGCCATACAACGCTTTCTCGGGTTCGCCAACTACTACCGGCAGTTTATTCCCCACTTTTCTACCTTGGTGGCTCCCATCGTGGCTCTGACTAAGAAGAAGGCCAATCCAAGATGTTGGATGCCGGAGGCGGAGAGAGCCTTCTCCAAGTTAAAAACAGCTTTCTCCTCTGCTCCCATCTTGTCTCGTCCGTATTCCGAGAAGCCTTTTGCGTTGGAGGTGGATGCTTCTTCCGTGGGTGCCGGGGCAGTTCTCATTCAAAAATGGGAAAACACTAACTTTGGGTTCTTCTCCAAAATGTTTTCGCCTGCCGAGAAGAATTATGCCATCGGGGACCGGGAGCTGCTTGCCATCAAGATGGCCCTGGAGGAATGGCGTCATCTCTTGGAGGGAGCACGTCATCCGTTTGATGTGTACACCGACCACAAGAATCTCCAATACCTCCAGTCAGCTCAGCGCCTGAACCCCTGACAAGCCCGGTGGTCTCTCTTTTTCTCTCCGTTTGACTTCCGGATTCACTTCCGTCCTGCGAAGAAGAACATTAAGGCCGATGCTCTCTCTCGCGCATCAGACGTCTTTGGGGAGGAACCTGGGCCACAGTACATTATATCCCCGGAGCGTTTGGTCCACGCGGCTCCCGTGCGCCTCCAACAGATACCTCCAGGCAAGACGTATGTACGCCCGGCCCTTCGGAGAAGAATCCTAAGATGGGGCCATTGCTTGTTGGTGGCAGGGCATCCAGGTGTCCGAAGGTCATATCAGCTGATCTCGCGTTTCTACTGGTGGCCAGACCTAGCCAAGGACACTAGAGAATTTGTGGAGGCCTGCACCACTTGTGCCCGCAACAAGACTCCCCGCCACAGTCCGGTTAGTTTGCTGCAACCACTGCCCACCCCCAGTTCTCCGTGGACACATGTGGCGATGGACTTCATCACCGACCTCCCTCCCTCTTCCGGCAATACTTGTATTTTGGTGGTCCCACTTTGTCCTGTTACCCGGAATACCATCTGCTCCTCGTCTCGCCACCCTCTTCTTTGAGCACATTTTCTATCTGCACGGTCTGCCACAACACATCGTCTCGGACCGGGGAGTCCAATTTGTGTCCAGGTTCTGGTGAGCACTCTGCTTCCGGTTACAAGTGAAGTTGGACTTCGCCTCAGCATACCATCCTACAGTCTGGTAGAAAGAGTTAACCGGGTTTCCTTTGGGCAGTTATTTACGCCACTTCGTCTCAGCCCGCAGGATGATTGGGCCCAAACCCACTGCCGGGCGGAGTTTTCATACAAGTCCTTAGAGTCGGAGTCGGCTGGCGGCTCTCCCTTCTATGTGGTCTATGGACAGCATCCCCGCCCACCACTCCCCCTGGCCTCATCCTCAGAGGTTTCTCTTTCACATTTGCCTTCATATCACTCCTTAAATATAGTCACACTCGTCCTCCCATCCAATTCGCTCTGTCCTTCCTTAATAGATTAAAACCTTGAAGGTTGACAACCCAATGATGTGAGGAGTCCAGACATGTTTCAACAATACCAACCACATCAATCTGCTCCTCCAGAACTAGCGCCTCAAGCTCCCACATTTTGTTTTCAAGACTTCTGGCATTTGTGAATAAACATTTTAAGCTCCCTTCCAGTCTTACACTTTCTGTCGATGGGATTATATCTAAGACGTTCATTAGACGGCATGGAATCATACATTATCCGTTCAGTAGACAACATGGGATTAAACATTACCCATTCAGCTGATGGCATGGAATTATACATCTCTCCTTCGGTAGATGGCATGCGATTATACATTACACCTTTAGTAGACAGCATGTCATTATATATTATACATTTAGTAGATGGCATGAGGTTACATGAGATATTGTGGGCACCTATATCTTCAATGCTTGTTTGCAACACATGGATCTGCGTATCCACTGGTCTAACCCACCCCCACGGTCCACTTCTCCCCCCGCCGATATAAGCTGCCCACGCGCTTACCGATCTACCCCGTCCTCCCTCTTTTAAATACTCCCGCACCCCTTCTAGAATTCTCTTCTCCAGCACAGCAGACCCCCTTCCATTCAGGTGCAATTTATATGTAGAAAACAGATTGTACCCCAATGAAAAATCAGCCCAGTGCTCTAGGAAACTAAAACCTTCTGTCCTACACCAATACTTAAGCCATGCATTTTACTCCCTGAGCTCCCGCTGTCCTTCCTGTGTAGCACATGGCACAGACAGTATTCCAGAGAACACCACCTTGGAGGTCCTTTCCTTCAGCTTTAAGCCTAGTTCTTCCACCTACCATGTAGTCTGTCATTGGTTACAACATGGACCACGACAGCTGGGTCATTGCCTGCCCCTCCCAGTAATGTATCCACCCGTTCCACCACATGCAAACCCTGGCACCAGGGAGACAACAAACCATTCAGTTGAGGTGATCCTGGTGGCAAATTATTCTATCCGTCTTCCTGATTATAGAATCCCCTACAACTACTAACTGTTTTTTTCTACCTCCACTATACCTGCTTTTGTACCTCTTTAGTAGATGTACAACATGCCCTTATCTTGAAATAAAAAAAATAGTACAGCTCACATTCCTGTCCTTAATACTGGCTCCCATGGACTAAACATGGCATCAGTCATCTGACCTCCTGGCATTAAGTTAGCAACAGAGTTACATGACATTTATGGGGTAAATAAATAGGAAAAGTAGTAGACTAATTATTATTAACATGGTTATTCCAGCACCTTCTTCACTGTGTGTACTTATTTGTATAAGTGTTTTCACTCTAAGAGATGTCTTCTTGTTAATAATTTAACTATAAAAAAAGAAAAAAAAATGGCAGATAGCTGAAACAGGGAAGAGTGTCTTGTCTACAGACACTGACAGACATGATATGAAGGTAGCAATATTGGAGTAGTTCTGCTTCTCCATACACAACTGTTACCTGGATATCAGGGGTCACATGACCTGTGTGGTGGTCAAATAATAAGATGCTGCTGGAGGCAGTGACACTGGAGAAGTTCTGTTCCTCAATAAACTACTGTTACCTGGATATCAGGGTTACATGACCTGTGTGTGGTAGACACATGACTGATTGCTCATGCAGTTGCTCCATTAGCAACTGTTTTCTACATAGGGGCTGACTGCACTGGTATAACAAAGACATCATAAAGTGGACAACCCATTTAATCCCTTCCCGATATTGGACGTACCAGTACGTCCTAGCGGGAAGTGACTTCCCACAAATGGATGTACCGGTACGTTCTGAACATCTTGCGGACTATCAAGCGGGGCCCGCACGATGATGACATGGGACGAGCTGCATATTACAGCTGGCCCCATGCTGCATCACCCACAGCTGGAGCTCACTCTGGCTACAGATGATTAACCCCTTAGCTGCCACGATCTGTCAGAGCAGCTAAGGGAAAGACATAGAAGCACCTGCGACCTGATCGCAGCTATTGTCTGCTCACCTGACAGGCCCACCAACAGTCGCTAATAGTGTTGAGCGATTATTATCGACAAAGTTGAAATCGGCACAGTTTTTATGTTGATCGAAATTTTAGATCATGCGATAATTTAGGTTAAAATCTGTGCATCATCTATTAAGATCGCGCCATTTCGCGCTTCTGTCATTTTGGCGGCCAGCAAATCAGCTTACAGAATAGAGCAGGGTGAGATGTGTGTGCGACGTCATGCGGGGTTTAATGGTTGCGATTGGGGAAAATACATGACCTCGTTTACATAAAACCCCCTTTTTCCTTCAGCCTCAGTGTCCTCGCGTCTCATAGCAGTAGGACGTGCGGTCTCCCTGGCCAAACACCAGCGAAATTATTCTATTTCTTCACAGAGAAAGCTCACTGTTAGCGTGACCTAAACTTAGTTAATTAGAGTTGGAAGTTTTTGTTTTTAGGTGGGAAAATTTTTAAAAGGAGCATCTACCTCTTTTAAAGTCACAGAGGGGAGCTCTTAAAGAATACTGGTAAATTTTCACCAAGACTTGTGTGACATTGCATGCAATACTTTTTATTAACGTTTTCTATTGAAATATTTCCTGGTATTGGGGGCCCCCCTGAACTAATTAGGATACAATCTTTTTCTAGTAACTGCAGGTTTTTTTGTTAGCTGCAAAATCCACTTTAATTATCAGTTACTTTCAGATAGGGTTTATTTTCATTTTTGCCCATTCCCCTTTTTTGTTTACCCCACCTGGCGTTAATTTTAAATCCAGCAATTTTGTAGTCGCACGGGTTTTGTAGGTGCCAAAAAAAACTTTTATATCCGAATAAATTTCAAAAGTTTTTTTTTCGTGGTGCACTACACCCTTTTGTTCTTGGGGGCACCTTGCATTTAAATTAAATTTCGAAATTTTTTGTAGTTACCACAGTGAATTTTTTGTGCCAAAAAATACCTTTTATTATCCGAATAATTACAGATAGTTTTTTTTTTTACTTTGGCGCACTACTTTTTTTTAATTGGGCACCTTGCATAATGTAAATCCAGCAATTTTGTACAAGGGGGAAAAAAATTGAAAGGGCCAAAAATACCTTTTATTATCCAAAATACTTACGATACTTTTTTTTTTGCATTTTTTCCCCAGTCCAGTTTTTGTTGATAGGCCACCTTCATTTAAATTTGATCCAGCAATTGTTAGTTACCACAGTAAATGAAGTGCCAAAAAATACCTTTTTTAAAACCAATACATTACAGATACTGTTTTTTATTTTGGGGCACTACACTTTGTTCATTGAGGCCCTTGCATTAATGTGAACCCAGAATTTTTGATCCCACGGGAATTTGAAAGGTCCAAAAATACCTTTTTTTATCCAAATACATTACAGATGTGCTTTTTGCACTTTTGCCCAGCCAGATTTCTTGAAAGCCCCCTTTGCAGTTAAATTTGAATCCAGCAATTTGTAATTACCACGGGTGAATTGATAGGTCCAAAAAATCCCTTTTATTACCCGAAAAAATTTACAGATATGTTTTTTACTTTGGCGCACACAGTTTTGGGTCTTGGGCCCCTTGCACTTAAATGTGAATACGCAATTTTGTAGTCACCCGGGGTGAATTTAAAAGGTTCAAAAATACCTTTTTTATCGAATACATTAAGAACGTTTTTTTTTTCACTTTGGCGGGAGTTTTGTTGATAGTTTAATTTTGCAGTTAAATTTAAAAACCAGCAATTTGTTGCCACAGGTGAATTTGATAATCCCAAAAATTACCTTTTTTTTCCGAAAACTTTACAGATACGTTTTTTGATTTGGCCCTACGCTTTGTTCTTTGAGGCTTTTTGCATTTAAATTTAAAAAGCAATTTTGTAGTCACCCAGGGGGGAATTGAAAGGTCCCAAAAAATATTTTTGTTTTATCCGAATCATTTCAGATACGTGTTTTTTCATTTTGGCGCGGGCCACTTTGTTTAGATCTACTTTCATTTAAAATGTGAAAAGCAATTTTGTTTTTGATTTTGGGATTGAGAATAGCTGGATTTGCCGTCTTTTAAAAAGAGACTTTCCAAAACTCTTCCATTTTCTCAATTTTTATTTTTTGGGACATGGAGCAAAATGAGTGGTAAGCGAGCAAAGGGGGGTAGGACAGGGTTAAGGTACGAGAGAAGGTGCCCCTTTTCCATGCTGGCACAACACCAGCCAGCATAGTCGGTTTTGCAGGCCGTCAGGCCTTCTCCGCTGGGTCAGGGCCCTGGAATCTCAGTAACGATCAGCGTCCCCAAAATCTGCCTTCAGTGGTTAAGCAACCTGCATCCAGCGTCTTCCTCCCGCCCCCCCAGTCACGGCCACAAATGCTCATCGCATCATCACATCCCTCCAAAATGAAGCACCCCAAAGTCAAATCGTGTACCCACCCTGTGGATTTAAACCATTTTCTGAAGAACCCCTTTGATGCAAAAAAGCGGTTGGAGTCAGAGGCTGTCAAAAGATCAAAAGGCCAAGGGTGATTTTCTTCTCTGACCCCCAGTTAACGATGCCATCAGGGAGAGAAAGGAAGGGTCAAAAGGCAAAAATCCCGGGCAGTCGGCAAGCCTTGCAGCCCCTTGCTTTAGCCCGAGCTCCGGACAGAAGTCAGGGCACAAGCACTGTGTTGATGTGATGAAGACATTGCGGTCCCAAAGTGGTCTTTTTAGCAGAATTTGCTTCGAGCGTTCTCAGGGTGAGGGGGAAGACGATGGGTAGTGTCATAGGTTCCGCCCCCAAAAAAGGGGGAGAGGGCGGTCGCGAAGTCCCTGTATTTTCCCCCAGCCACGGTCAGCGCAAACCCCCCTCCTCGCTTATCCCGTCAAAAAAAAGGTCGGACCTCTCAAACCTGGGGCCCTTTTTTGAGCAAGCCTCTGATTCCCCACGATTTTTCTTGCCCCTTTTCCGTAAACCATAAGTTTAAAGGCAAGAAAACCTTTGGGGTTAACCCACCAACATGTCTATCACATCAGCGTGCATGAGTTGAAATGGAGGCAACACTTTGGGCCAAAAAGGCCAGACCACGCCGGGCCTCCAACCATGTCACCCCTCTTCTCCGACTCCTCCTCCTCCGCCACCACCAAGCTTCCCACTGCCCATGTCTCTCGGTCATGTCAGGTCAGCCTCCGCTCAGCCTCCACCGTCCCCAGTACCACCACACCACCAGAGACCCACCTCCCCTTCCCTTCCGCCGTTTGACGACCGGGAGCAAAGGCCCCTTGCACCACCTTCGCTTCCCGGGGTTTGGAGCAAAAAGAAACACTTAACCCAAACCCTCCCCAAAACCAAAAGCCTGAATGTCGGCATTGCCCGGGTTTTGGCCTTGGAAATGTTCCCTTTCCCTCTGGTGGGCACGATGGTTCCGCCAGTCTGGCCCTTGCCTCCCCCAATACCAGATGCCGGCAGGGATTTCTTTTCCAAAAAGTGTCCCTCCTGGCCAGCCGGTATCTAAAATTTCAAGCGCGTTGTCTGCTCGTGGCCGGAAAAAGCCATCTGACCACCGACACATGGACATAACAGGCCCAAGGCCGCTTATCTTTTTGACGCTCACTAGTGACTGGGTGATGTCTCGGGGGTCGGTGGCTTTCAGGCTCGGCGCACGCTCTTCAAAAAAAACCCCAGGGATGGTGCCCGGGTTTTTTCCCCCAAGGTCCTCGGTGGGATCAAGGGCCCTAGAAACCAGGCCTGTTGAAATTAATCTGTCTTGGGGGAAACCCTCCCCACACGTCAGGGCGTGGGGCGGCTCTCCCCAACGAAAAACCACGCTGGCTGGGTCCAAGAAAATTGTGCCAGGCAATGGTGTCCCCATAAGGGAAATTTCTTGCCGCCTTTAAAACGGTAGGGGGGGGCCTCCCCCGCCTGGCACAGTCAGAACCTTGTCGAAACAAAA
>JAODAL010040043.1:0-37351 GCA_025379985.1 Phyllomedusa bahiana
AAAAAATTCCAAACATTTTTCATTTTTGAAATTTGGCCAGGGCACCTTTTTGTGCGACCATTACTTTTTTGAAATAACACCACAGCGTCAGTGAGGCGGCATTTTTTACAGGCTGAAGTGTACTTTTTATTGCTAGCAGTTTGGAATGCATGCGACTTTTTTGATAATTTTTATTCCAATTTTTATAGGACATGAAATGACCAAAATAACGCAATTTTGGCGTTTGGAATTTTTTTTCTTCTACGGTGTTTGGGATAAATGATGTTATATTTTTATAGCTCGGACTTTTTCGGACGCGGCGATACCAAATATGTGTAACTTTTTTATTATTTTATTGTTTTTATTTGTAAAATGGTGAACGGGAGGTGATTTGAACTTATAATATTTTTATTTTTTTTACAATTTAAAACTTTTTTTTTTTTACTTTAACATTGATTCCCTCTATGGCGCTTCACCACTAGGGGGCGCGAACGTTAATACAGCCTAATGCAATGCATAGACAATGCATTAGGCTGTACTAAGAGGGCGTTTTCCCCACTTCCTGTTTTGGGGCCCGGAAGTGGGCAAACGAAACAGGCAGGTTGGGAGCCTTCACAAGGCTCCCAGCTGCCATGATTGCCTAGCAGGACTCAGCGATCTTATTGCTGATGCCCGACCGAACTGAAGAACGGTGCGCAGCACCGTTTTTCATTCATTCATTTAGACAGCGCGACCATCTAAAGGGTTAAACAGCACAGGCGTGCGGCGCCGCCCGCCGCGCTGTAAGCGCCAGGTGTTAGCTGCAATTAGCCGCAATTAAAGGTGGCACAACCTCTTTAAGAAACAGTGAAAGTCCTGCTTACTCTGCCCACATACAGTGACTGAGAGCTTTCCCTGTATCAATGTGTGTTATGAAACAATCCCTGTATGAGGGAGGATGGTCAGCAGTGCTTTTACATTCTGTTTTATTACGGTTATGCTTTTTATTACTTGGCATTGATATGAATTTTATTGAGGGCACACCCTATGTCAATGGTTAAGTGGTTCTCAGGATTCTATTGATATCCTACTGATATCACTACATTAACCCCTTACCCAGGCTTGGACTGGCCCGCCGGGGAGTTGGTGGATTCCTTGTTGGCCCCCGAGCTCCCGTGGGCCCCGGAGGTAATACCGCTGTTACCCGGCGCCCGGCCACCGCATCCTGCCTCAAACGCCTGGGCCCTGTGTCCCAAGCGTTCAGAGGCAGCGCCCGGGAGTCAAGGACTAATGTCCTCAATTCCCGGGGCTGTGCGGTGTCAGTGGAGCAGAGCGCCACCAGTGCACCACTCCACTATTCACCCTGGTAAACCTAAGGTGTTAGGCCTTAGAGGCCTGGAGTCTGAGGAACTTGGGGGCATCGTACGGGGTCTGAGGAACCCAAAGGTTTGGTCTATTCTAAAGAACCTAGAGGAATAGTGAGGTGTCTAAAAATGTAACCCCTTGCTTTAAGTTAGTAATACATTTTGATCCATACAATTCATGTTTATTTGGAAAAAATTTTTTTAAATATTTTGAATATTTGAAAAAATTACCATTTTCAAAGTTCAAAAATTTCCATATGTAAGACAAATAGTTACGCCACACAAAAATAGTTTATATCTAGCATCTACCATATGTCTACTTTATGTTGGCATAATTTTAAAATGTCTTTTTATTTTTTAAGACATTAAGGCGCTTATAAATTTAGTAGCAGTTTTTCACATTTTCAACATTGATTTTTTTTTTTTTTTTAAGTCCCAGTCCAGTTCTGATGTGGCTTTGAGGGACCTGTATGTTATATACCCCCATAAGTGATTCCATATAAAAAAAAAATTGCAAAAAACTCTAGGTGTTTTATGGGAATTAAATTGTACTCCGTTATTTACTGGAACACAGAAGATGTGTAGATCCTACTGTTTTTAGAAATATCCCATATGTGGTCTTAATGCACTATTTGACTCAACCACAAGCCTCAGGATAGGAGGAGCACCTACTGGTTTTAGGGGTCTCATTTTCATTAGGATAATTGTACGTGCCATTACAGGTTTGTGGTCACCTTAAGGTGCTAAAACTTAAACATCTCTAAAAAGCCCACAATTTGGAAACTACACCTCTTAAGAAATAGAACCAGGTGTGTAGTGAGTATATCAACCCACAAGTGTTAGGTTGTACAAATGAAAAATGAATTCAGATTAAAATGTTTGATTTTCAAAGGGAATCCCACAGAAAATACACCACAACATTTGTTACACAAATTCTCTCTTACAGTCATACCTTATATATGGGTGGAAACTGCTGTTTGGGTGCGTGGCAAGGTATACAAGGGAGGGAGCTCTATTTGGAATGCAGATTTTGGTGGGTGTCATGTCGCAAAGAACCAGGTGAAACATTTCAGAAGTCACCCCATTTTGGAATAAACACCCCTCATGGATCTAATATAGGGGTGTATTGTGCATTTTGGGCACATAGGTGCTGTACAGTTTTTTTTAGCATGAGGCTGTGAAAATTCAAATAAAAAAAAATAATTTCTTCATTGCGGTATAAATAACATGATAATTTTACTATGTGGGTCAATACAAGTACAATAAAATCAATTTTATATAGTACCTTATACTTTACTTTTAAATATTAGAAAAGCTTTTGTAAAAAAAAATGTTTTTATGTTGATGTGTTTTTACTGTGTAAATTAATATTTATGCATCACTATCTTCTGATAGGTGTATCTTTTTTATTTTTGTGTACGGAGCTGTACAAGGGCTTTTTTTTTTTGCAGTACAAAATGACGTTTTCATTGGTGCCACTCCCATTTATATGACTTTTTCATTCAGTTATGGATATTAAATTCCTCTATAAATTCTATAGTCTCTATATAGGTGATCAAAGTTTGCAATTTTAAATAAACATGCAAAATGGCTGACAATCAATTCTTGGCTGTGCCAGTTTTTGGGCTGAGAGGACACCAGAATACTGGTGCAGTCCCGTACATACATGTCCCCCATACTATTTATTTGCAAACGATGCACCCAGGGTTGGGACAAGGTATTCTGGCGCCCTAGGCAAATAAGGCATGTAGTGCCCCCACCCCTCACAATGTAAAATTCAGCTCACTACATACCTCTTCGTGCTCCCTTCCTGCCTGGGTCTCCTACCTTCGCCTATAGTCATCCAGGCCCTGGATGCAACTTCAAACAGAGGTTCTAAAAAACTTGTGCACAACTTTTAATAAACAAGAAAGGTTGCACAGACATCTTATATGTCTCTTCATACTTTCCCTGTATATGCATATACAATTTCTGATTTAATTTGGGAACTGCACAAGGAGGGTTAGGGGGTGGTTAGAAGCTCCCACATACAATTTTGGTGCTTGCAATGTTGACCTACTGCCAACTCTGAGTGGAATATATTAGAACACCTGGGAAACTGCTGATATGGGACAAGCAGACGACACCACCAAAAGCTGCAGCAGGTAAAATAATTTAATCACGGTTTATTAAGCAGCAGCAGGTTTTTTTTAAGACAAGAACCTGAAAAGTTGCCTCCTTGTGTTGGTATGTGATATGTGATCTGTTATGGCATGAGAAGAGGGTAAATTAACTGGAATTGAGAATTGCAAGATTGCAAGAGCATAAAAGCTGAGAACTGTTTGCTTGTCAGGAGAGAGAGAAACCGTTATGCTATGCCCACATGGCATGTAAAATACCGGTCGGATTCTGTTTAAGAATTTGGCCAGGGGGGGCGTGGCCGGGCTTTGACCAAGATGGCAGCATAAAGCAGAGGCTCTCTAGCCAGACCGCCGATCTAAGGGGCTAGATCATTTATTCCTGGCGAAAAACCGTCTAAAATCCCTGCTATTTAAGCTGTAACATCTTGGGAATTGTCTGGACCCAGAACTGAGTGATAGCAACTAGCCCCGAGAAGCACAGACACATCGCGCGCTCAGGGGGGAGAGGAGACGCGGACCACGCGATCTACAGAGACGGCAAGAACAGGCGGGAAGCTGAGACACGGTATAGCAGAGGCTTGCTCAGAAAGACCGCAGCCATTAGCCCGATCCCTGCATTATAAGCGAACAGCCTACACACCGGATCCCGCGGTCACCCCGTGATCTTACCAGGAGGAGACGCCGCAGGCTACGTGAGCTGAAGCCGTGCTGAGACGCGCAGGCTCGGCGTGGAGCACCCTCGCAGCAGCCATCCCAGTTCCTGCCCCGGACAAGAGCAATACCAACACCGGAGATCGCGGTTCTCCCTCTTAGCCGAGAGAACATGTGATTCCCAGGGGAGAACAGGATATAACACCCACAACGAACCGTGAGTACGGAATCCTGGCTAAGAGCAGTCAGAGGGCTCAGAGACGTTACAGGGCTTTACGGAGCTCCCCACAGAGCCAACAACGTACGCTGCAGAGATTCCTGCACCTGGTTAAAGCGATAGCTCCACCATTATCTAACCTGGTGGCAGGCAGAGTAGTGCGGGAAACTCCACCATTTTGTGGCTCCACTTACAAGAGGCATTCTCATCCCCAAGTTATAGAGACAGTACTGAGCTCCCAGATTTGAAACTGTACACCACAGGGAGCACCCTCACATCAGTTGAACAGCTAACTATACCGACTGAGAAACGTCCTATATATACCAGTGCCCTAGAAAAGACCACTCATTGTGAACTCTTTAGGGAATTGCCTACAGCCCGCAGTACCCAATCTCCAGCTCCATCGGCTACCAGTTGGGACTCAGAGGGTTTCCCCTTTTCATCTCCAATCTCTAACTACCCCTGTGAGAACTTACCTGCTGATTCTCTGAACCTTAAGGGAAGTGAGAGAACGCATTCCTGTACGGCTCAACATCAACTGCCACTAGACACAGCTGAAAACAGCGTTGATTTGTTTATACAGAATATCACTATGCCTAGAGCCTCAAAAACACCTGAAACAAAAACACTGGGTCCAGGAACACCTTCTGCCAGCCAAACCTGGGCAGACCCTCCTGAAGAACAAGGAGACACTAATCATCCCTCACTACTGGCTCAAAATTCTCAAGAGGTCACTTGGCGTTCGTCGTCAGAATCACTGGTGACAGAAACACACATGGAGACACAGCATTCGTCTGCAGAGCTGGACCTCAAGGAATACCTGACCCATCTTCCGACAAAAAATGATCTAAAACTCATGATGGCAGAACTCAAAGATACATGTAGATCAGAGATCTCGTTAGTCCGACATGATCTGAAAGCCATAGTTACTCTAGTAGAGGACTTAGAAGATGCCCATGATTCCACCCGAAAGTACATATCTCAGATGCACTCTATCCTATCTTCTCAATCCTTGCAGCTACAGGAAACCTCCAATCATGGAGGATCTTGACAATAGAGGAAGACGCCACAATATCAGGGTGAGAGGACTACCCGAAGCTAAGGGAGTAAAAGATTTACGCTCACAACTTACAGCAATTTTCAACACCCTGCTGGATGAATCGTCTTCTCATGAAATAAAAATGGACAGAGCACACAGAGCATTAAAGGCAAAAAATAACTCATCAGTCCCTAGAGATGTCATATGTTGTATACAAGACTTCACCCTAAAAGAACGCATCATGGCAAAGGCCAGAGCTACAAAAAACACAAGGTGCACAGCTACAACTATACCCTGATTTGTCATGGATCATCCTACACAAGAGAAGATGCCTCAAACCCTTCTTAGCGGAACTTAAGAGACATGACATCAAATACAAATGGGGATTCCCATTTATGTTAATAGCTTCTAAAGATGGAAAGTCCTTCACCTTGCGTACGCCAAAAGATCTGCCAGCATTTTGCTCCACATTTAATTTACCCACACCGGACATTGTCAACTGGGAGACAGAACTTCTTCCAGAACCACCTCCTCCAATCTGGCAATCACCAACAAGGAAACGCAACAAGCCCTTTACAGCGGCAAAAAGATCCAGTCAAGCATCGAATTTGCGCCCAAACACCTGAGATTGGTCAACACAGGATTGAGTAAATGTCAATAAACTGATTGAACTCTTAGATCCTAATGTTTCGCAGATATATGACACAAATGGATTTTCGCCAGAAAAATTGCTTCATAATAATTAATTCCTAGCCCCCACTATTACACTATTACACTAACATATTACACTAACACACTAGTACACTAATACGCTATTATACTCATACTACACTATCACATAATTTTCTACGGATAAAGTAGAGAAATACTAATATTAACATTTCTTTCTGAAGATTCTCTAATCCTTGAAAATAGATACGAGGAGTCAAGGATAGAGAGAGAAATATGGCGATCATTGGTCACTAATGATATGGTCCGTCACTGGTTTTCCCCCAACGTAGGGATTTAGTTATTGCTCCTGGATACTTGCTTCTTGGCAGATCTCCCGGAGGTTTTTTCTATACAGTTCAGATTTCACTTAGCTTCTGCCTTACCCCAAGATGTAGAATCTTGGTATAGCCTTGCAAAGTTCTTAGACATGTTTAAGCTGTATACTTTGAATATGTCTGTTGGTTTGTTGTCTTGTCTACCCCTCCCTTCTTGTTCTCTTTCCTGTTATCCAGAGTCCATCCTTCACTTGAAGAATCCCACGCAAGTATTTGTTTTTTCTACTATAATGTATTGTGCTAATGGCTAATTTATTGTCATTAAATGTCAAAGGCTTGAACTCCAATATTAAACGGAGACTCTTACGTATGGAGCTTCGGTCCCGTTGCCCTGATATTGTCTTTTTACAGGAGACACATTTTGACCCAACGGGTAATTTTGCTTTCCTCAGAGATCTCTACCCTAAAGTGTATATGGCTTCTCAGGAAAGAAAAAGAGCAGGAGTAGCAATACTAATGTCTCCCTCCTGTCCCTTCCAACTTACGGAGTCCTACATCGACCCTCAAGGAAGATATATCATTATACATGGGACTTACCGAGATACACTGGTGACATGTTGCAACGTATATGCACCTAATGTCTCCCAGGTAAAATTTCTCAAAAAAGTGCTGAAAAAATGTCTAGTTTACCACCAGCATTATTATTGGGGGGAGATTTTAATGCAGCATTCTCTACAATAATGGATAACCTACATATAGGGTGTGACAGCTGGGTAGTGGATCCGCCGGACCACCGCAAGCGATGGTAGTTAAGCCACGCCAGGGAACGGAATCTAAGTAGCCCCCGGTTTTCACCAGAGCCCGCCGCAAAGCGGGATGGACTTGCTGCGGCGGAGAACTACCAGGTCGTCCCCCCTGAAGTGACTTGCTTGCGGTGGCGGCCGAGGTGCAGCGAGGTACAGAATCGTAGTCCGGGAATCGTAGTCGTGGGCAGGCAGAAGGTCAGGGCAGGCGGCAATGGTTCGTGGTCGTGGACAGGCAGGAAGGTCAGGGCAGGCGGCAGAGGTTCGGAGGCGGGAAAACGTAGCAAGAGGTCTGGTACACAGTAGGGCGAGAACACACTTAGGGAACGCTTTAGCTAAGGCACGAGGCAACATAGATCCAGCAGGAAGTGACGTTGGTGCAAACTTAATAGGACAGCGCCCGGCAATTACCCAATTACCGGCGCACTGTCCCTTTAAATGTACGTGAATGCGCGCACGCGCTAGGGCCGGCAGGGGATGAGGCATGCGCATTCCGGCCGGCAGGGGACGTGGACCGGACGGGAGCGAGGCCAGATGAAAGTGGATGGGACGAGGTGGCGCCACGACCGGCAGTGCTGTCCTGCGGCCCCCTGTCCCCGCTGGGGACCGCCGTGTGGAACGCGGGTGCGACCCGCCGTCAGTACCACGGACCGCGCGCAACCCGGTACAAAGGAAGAAGACACAAAGATCCCCCTCCCCTTAGGCCTCCCCACCTATTTAGAGGCCCGCCAAAATCAGAGTGTTAAAAAAAAATGAGGTCCCCGATTAGATATTGGATCCATCTCCCAAGGATCTCTCCTCATGGCCTAAGCAACCCCAATCACTAGAAAAACGTCTCCCTCTTAACGATTTTCATAACTAAAATGTCCATTACCTCGAAGATATCAGCGGGATACGGCTAACTGGGGAAGGCGTCACATTCTTCCGAGAGAACCGGTTCATTCAGGTAACCAGAGGCTATAAGGAGGGACACCTGAAATGCGTTGTGGGATCCGGAAGATGGAGGCAAACAAGCTATGTATCTCACAGTGGAATCAACTGCCGACAGAACCTTGAAGGGTCCGGATGAAGCGAGGGCCCAATTTAAGACTAGTGCCCTTCAGAGCCGCTACATATCTTGAAGAGAGCCCAACTTGGTCCCCACATAGTAAGAAACGTCCGGGCGCAGGTCTTCTCCTTTTGTCTGCCTGAGACTTTATACGTGCGGAGCCCCCGAAGTATAGAATGTATACGCGTCACCTGCCAGAATGGCCTTGATATCCCGAACCCTGTCGTTGACCGCGGGCACATCCGAGTTAGGATGCAGGGGAAGGGGGGGTTGCGGTGGCGGCCATAGACTACCAAAGAACGGGTAGACGCCGGCCAAGCATCGCGAGTCCTCGATTTTAAATGCAAATTCGGGGCCACGGGAGCAGCACGGGTTCCAGTTGTCCCTGACGTCCGGACACAAAGTGACGCAGAGTTATTCTCCCGAATCTGTTCACCTCATCCACCTGCCCATGGACTGAGGGAGATAGGCCGATGAAAAGTCCAACTTGAAACGCAGATGGGCGCACACGCATGCAAAACGGAAACAAATTGAACACGACCCGCGGTCGGAGACAATGTTGTTTATTTTTGTGAGGAGTCCATGAAGCCGGATGACATGCCGAAGAAAAGACAAGCCAATTGTGGGGCAGACGGCAGGCACAGGGAGATGCACAAAGTGTGACATCTTTGAGAACCGTCCTGTCACCACCCAATTGACCGAATCCCCAAGGAGACTGTAATCCGTACGAAGTCCATACTATGATTCTGTCCATATGGGATTTCAGGCGCATCAGAGATGCAAGAGCCATAGGGGCCTGTGGCGTGGGACCGTTATTTCCGAGCGCAAGTGAACACAAGGGCGAGGTGTACGTCCATGACTCCGTGCAAATATCGGCCACCATTAGTGCCACGGATCCATGCATAAGTACTTTCCGAGCTCCGGGATGACTCAGCCACCAAGGAGCTATGGCCCCCACAATACAGAAATCTTCCACCTAGAGTCCATCGGCAACGTACGTCTTCGTGCCCATACTAACAGGGATGTTTTGGAGACCTGCGGGAGCCAGGATGAACCAACCGTTCGGGGGAAAATTTGTGTTGTACACGGTTCTTCACCGACCACGTCCGAGGCACAGAGAGGGCATCCGCCTTGACGTTCTTCTCAGCAGGCCGGAAATGTAGTATGAAAATCAAACCTTGAGAAAAAAAAGAGACCACCAGCTTGCGAGGGTTTCGACGTGGGCCGTCCAGAAGATGCAACAAATTTTTGTGTCCTTAAAGATGATGATTGGATGCACAATGCCCCCACCAGCAGATGTCGCCACTCCCTCAATGGGCCAACTGAATGGCCAAGATTTCCGGTCCCAATGGCATAGTTTTCCGCTCCAGCCCGCGAAAAGGGTCTTTAGAAGAACCCACATGAGAAACCTAGCCTTTGGAGATCATCTCGCGTGAGGACCGCCCCTGCCCCCCCTACGGAATAGGCATATCCACCTCCAAGGAGTAACTTCCCTCTCCCGGAATCATGCCGGACCAAGACAGGGATCTGTGGAGAAGGCCGTTCATTAGACCACAAAACGCTTCTCCTCGGCCTCCGGAGGCCAGCGCTCTCGTGTTCGCATCTTCCCATAGTAATTGGCCCACTAAAGGAGCCCACCGAGGTGGAGAAGAGGGGAATAAATTGTCCGGTAATAGTTCGCGAAGCCTCATGAACGCGTATTGCCCGAAGACCCACAGGAAACTGGGCCACTGCAGTACCGCGGAGAGTTTTTTGTGGGTCCATCTTTAGCCATACCCCGAGCCTATGAAGCCGAGGACACAGGTAGGCTTGGATCCGATGGAAATAAGCATTTCCTCAAGCTTGGCGTACAGTCGGTTTTAGCTGCGCAGACTTGCAGAACCTGGCTAACATGAGCACCGGTTAGTCCGAAGAATCAGAGGATAAAATCAGGGAATGTCATCTAGGTTACAATATGACACAGGTTTACAAGAGATCCCGAAGACATCATTGACGAGCTCTTGGAACACCGCTGAGCGTTACAGAGAGCCAAAGGGCATCACGAAGATCACAAAATGTCCATCATTGGTTAGTATTAAACGCCATCTTCCACTCATCCTCCCTCCCGAATCTCGATGAGGTTATAGGCACCTTCGCATATTCCAACTTGGAAACACCTTTAGCCCCCTTAGAGACGTCAAAAAGCTCTGAGATCAGTGGGGAAGGTAAACGTTTTTTTACTGTGATCTAATTTAGAGACCCCTGTAAGTCTATACATGGACGGGAGGAACCATCCTTCTTCTTCACGAAGAAAACCCGGCTCCGGCAGTGGAGGAGGGACTGCGAATGAATCCTTTCTGCAGAATCTCCCGAATGTAGGCTTGACATGGCCTGTATCTCTGGCACATGACATCGGGTAGAACCCTCCCCCGGGTGGACCTGGACCCAGGCAGGAGGTACAATAGGACAGTCAAAAGGCCGATGTTGGTTGGCAGCGAATTCAGCTCTTTCTCGAGAATAACATCCCCAAAGACCCTGTACTCGGCGCGTGCAGGCCTGGCAACGGCTTTTGAACTAGCGGAGGCGGATGAGTGGTATGGCACCGGCCTGGCACCATCCAAGTCAAACATGTTCTGGCATTCCGGTTCCCCAACGCAGGACATCGCCTGTTCTTCCAAACGAGCGTGAGGTGGCGTGACTGAAGCAACCCGGGCAGCCCCAAAAGAGGACGCTGAGAAGCACGTGACTGAACGTGGAACGTGATCTTTCTCCTTATGCATAGCCCCCACCAGGAGTGTCACCGGCCTGCTTATATACTGGATGGGGACACGATGAGCTCCTCCACAGACCGAAGAGATATAAGCAGCGGCTTCTCCAGCGGACTCCGTCAGGTATGCTTAACCGTTACAATGAAGGCTAAGATGAATGTTCCCTGCAGACCGCCCGAATCAGGAAGCAGAACTCCCCCCGAAAAAAAAAAAAAACGAAAACAGCATCAGATGTCACCTCCACTGGCAATCATCAAACGTGGAGAGGAGTAAACTGCACCTATGACCCGCCACTCCATACGGCTCCTAGGTGTGACGTTTCCCCGGAACGCTGGTGACGTATCGGACAGCTCTGCGGAAATATCCTGGCTGGCGGTAGAGGACATAGCTTCTCTCTCGGTTCACCTCCTGCTCCGAAAACTGGGCCCGGGTTCCACTTGCATGGTTCCACCTCAGAGGCTTGAGAGACCAGTAATGGAGGATGCTGAAAAACCGGGGCCAGAAGAAACCGCCGATGGTGGCGAGCTTGTCTCTATCTTCCTGACGCACCGCTCCTCCAGCCTCTTGCGAACCTACATACAATACGGGTTGCTAGAGAATTATTTCACTCATGAGGACGTGAGGTCTCCTTGCTGCCAAAGCGTCTTTTTAACCCCTCTGGACAGGCCCCTTTTTTGAAAGTGGCACAGAGGCAGCATCATTCCTCATGAGCTCCGAACCAGAGTACGGAACTGTACCGCATAGCATCCACCTCGGAGTTCGCCTTGACGAAGGTTTCAATAGGCGGTTCTCCGCAGAGGAAGCAC
This sequence comes from Phyllomedusa bahiana, assembly GCA_025379985.1. Lineage (NCBI taxonomy): Eukaryota > Metazoa > Chordata > Amphibia > Anura > Hylidae > Phyllomedusa > Phyllomedusa bahiana. The sequence continues at coordinate 11,740 of JAODAL010040043.1, forward strand.
TTGCCGACTCCACGAAGACGGTGCGGAATTCCTGGAGGAAGGACTGAAGATCCGCAGACACAGGTACGTTCCCTATCCCAGAGGGGAGTCGCCCACGGGCCAATGGCCTTCCTAAATAGTAAGGCTCACCACGAAGTGCCACCATAGACCCTCTCCGAAGGAAACTGATCGCGCCATCCAAGGTCTATGTGGCATAGACACTGTGTAATGAAACGCCCCGGCATAGCTTGGGAAACCCCGCAAACTGATGTGAAAGTGTGAGCCTAAGCTTGGGTCCCACAGTAGCTTAATGGGACGGGACTGACGTAGACGGATTCCCTGACGGGCCGCTGGTGGAGACGTTGCTGGGATGCAAGGAGCTGACGCATCAATGGCGGAGAGCTGCCCAACTGCTGTGCCCTGGTTGTGCGACTTTGCTGCACTGCTGGGCCAACCAACGTCAGTAAGATCCCGCGATGCTTGGCAAGGGGCACCTTGTGCGGATCCATGGCTGGATCTAGTGTGACGGCTGGTAAGATGGATCCGCCGACCACCGCAAATCGATGGAAGTTAGGCCACGCCAGGGAACGAATCTAAGTCGCCCCCGTTATTCACCAGCATCCCGTCGCAAAGCGGGATGACTATGTTCTGCGGCATGAGGCTACCAGGTCGACCCCCCTGACGTGACTAGCTTGCGATGTCGGCCGAGGTGCAGCGAGGTACAAGAATCGTAGTCCGGGAATCATAGTCGTGGCCAGGCATAAGGTCAGGGCATGCCGCAATGGTTCGTGGACAGGCAGGAAGGTCAGGGCAGGACGGCATGAGGTTCGGAGCGTGAAACGTAGGCACACGAGGTCTAGGTACACGGTAGGGCGAGAACACACTTAGGAACGCTTTAGCTACGGCACTAGGCAACAAAGATCCAGCAGGGAAGTGAACGTGGGTGCAAAAACTTATAAAGTGGACAGGCGCCAGCGGCAATTACCCAATTACCGGCGCACAGTCCTGTTAAATGTACGTGAACGTACGCGCAGCGCTAGGGGGCGCGCATGAGCATACCGGCCGGCAGGGGACGAGGACCGGAACGGGAAGCGAGGCCAGGTGAGTGGATGGGACGGGTGGCGCCACGACCGGGCAGTGCGGTCCCGGGAGCCCCCGTTCCCGCGGGGGACCCGCCGTGGAGTAACGCGAGGTGCTGACCGCGGGACCGTACCACGGACCGCGGCGCAACCCGTTACATAGGGAAAAAGACCAAAGACCCCTCGCAAGATAGACTATCTAGAGATTTCCGTCAAATAATTAGAAAATATTCTATGTTTGATCTGTGGCAAGTGACACATCCAAGGGAGGGTGCATACACATTTTTCTCCAATCCACACAATATTACACCATGAATTGTACTAATTTATTTTGGGAATATAACCCGGCATTAACGGAAAACTTGAAAGGACGAGATTGACCCAATCACCTGGTCAGACCATGCCCCAATCACTCTTATGATAGATATAAATCCAACTATGATACGTAGATGTCATTGGAGGCTTAACGAAAATCTAAGGAGGGAACTATGCGAAAACATTAAGCAGTACTTCAAAATTAACGAGGGCACGGTTTCCTCTATGTTGACGCTTTGGGAAGCTCACAAGGCAGTGATGATCGGTCATTGTATCTCCCTCGGATCAAATATTAAAAAGAACAGACGTCTGCAAAGAGAGACCCTTATAGCCCAACTCACCACCTGGGAACGAGCCCTAGCCCAATCTCCATCAAAAACCCTTCTCAGGAAAATAGTAGCTGCTAGGGCCCAGCTCAGAACATTAGATATAAACCAGACCGAAAAATTGCTTCTATATTCCAAACAAATGTACTATGAAAAAGGCAACAAGGCCCATTCCCTCTTAGCCAAACAACTTAGGGATGACATTTTCCAGCCCTACGCGACAAAGATGGCCACATTTTACATAACCCGACGCATATAGCGCAATTGTTCCATAAGTATTTCTCTGACCTATATTACCTTCCAAATAACCTCCCTACAAATCAAGCAGAGAAGAATCAACATCTAGATCAATTTCTTTCCTCTTGTCAACTGCCACGTTTGTCCAGGGAAGCGGTAGATTCACTCAATGAGGAGATAACTACTGAAGAACTAGAGGAAGTTCTTAAACAGCTCCCTAATGGCAAGTCACCAGGTCCAGATGGCAAGACAAACTTCTATTATCAAACTTTTAAAGAGGAACTGTTGCCCTATCAGACGCGATTATATAATGCAATATTGCAGGGAACTTCAGTCCCTTCCACCTTTCTACACTCAAATATATCCCTGATACTGAAACCTGATAAAGATCCTTTAGAAGTTGCCAACTATAGGCCGATTGCACTGCTAAATGCAGATCTGAAAATATTCACCAAGTTGTTAGCCAATAGATTAGCAACCTGGCTACCACAAATTATTCATAGAGATCAGGTGGGATTTGTACAGAACAGACAGGGAGGAGATAACACTCGCAGAGTTATCAATCTCATTAATATAATCAATAAACGAGGCCAGTCAGCACTAGTCCTAGGACTAGATGCTGAAAAAGCATTTGATCGCTTGAATTGGTCATATATGTTTTCAGTCCTAAAACACTTTGGCATAGATGGCCCATTTATGCGAGCTATAGGGCAATTTTATTCCTCCCCTACAGCTGCAATTCGGCTATCTCACGATACCTCATCTCTAATTACTATTGCTAATGGCACCAGACAAGGGTGTCCATTATTACCATTAATATTTGTACTGTGTGTGGAGCCACTGGCAGCTGCTATTAGATTGGAGAACTCAATTAAAGGAGTGGTGATTGGAGAGTTCAAATTATCACTTTTTGCGGACGATATACTGCTCACCTTAACAAGTCCCCATACCACGCTCCCGAGTCTGCACGCTCTCTTGGATGAATTTAGAAATTTATCAGGATATAAGATCAACAAAACAAAGACGGAGGCTTTACTGGTTGGTATAGACAGAGATCTCCTTTCATCTCTTCAATCAAATTATCACTATAATTGGAAAGAGACTTCCTTAAAATATCTGGGGGTGCAGATAACTAGATCTTACTCTTCCTTATACACTCAAAATTTTCCTCAGCTATACTTAAATATAAAAAATTCACTCCAAAAATGGAAGACGCTCCCCATATCTCTGACAGGTAGAATTGCTGCAATTAAAATGAACTTATTGCCCAAACTTCTATACTTATTTGAGACCTTGCAAATACCAGTTCCAATGAAAGATCTTAAAGACCTGCAAATTTTATGAGGTTTATATGGAATTATAAAAGGCACAGAGTGGCCAAGTCGGTATTGCTGGCGGGTAAAAATGATGGCGGATTGGCGGTCCCAGATGTTAAGTACTACTGGGCCACCCATCTAAGACGGATTCCAGCTTGGTCCTCACTCTACTCAAGATGGGTGGAGATAGAAAAATTATGGCTGCGGCCAGTCCATCCTAACTCATTCCTATGGTCTCAAACCCCGGCTCCGATCTCGACCACTGTCTTGAGCCCAATGTCTCTCACCAGAGATATATGGCAAACCTGTAAGAGGAAATTTAACTTGTGTTCAGACGCCTCGGCTATGGTATCCTTGTTTAACCCACTGATGCCGGATGCGATGGCCAATAAACAGATGGAGCCATGGTTTGAAAACAAATTATTCAGGCTAGCAGATTTAATTGACTACAAGACGTTAACGTTATTACCGTTTCAAGCCTTGAGAGACAAATATAACTTACCAATCAAATGTCAATACAATTATTTGCAGATTAAACACTTCATGCAAAGCCTATTTCGTTCAGACAGGGTCTCAGCTCCCACAGGATTTGAACGCTTATGCAAACTGACCATTACGACGAAAGGGTTAATATCTGATATTTATAACTTGCTAAGATGCCCTGACCCTCAAGTCTCAGTTGTACATAGATATATGACCACATGGGATAATTACCTAGGCAGACCGATAGATTTAGATACTTGGAAACTTATATGGAGATATGCAATCAAGACATCGGTCTGCAGTATATATAAAGAAAATATCTATAAACTTATGACTCTGTGGTATCATACTCCTGAGGTCTTACACAAATTGAATCCGGTAATCCCAAATACATGTTGGAGAGGCGGATCTCCACAGGGTCATATTTATCATATATTCTGGACATGCCCCAGGATACAGATTTTTTGGGTACGGGTGAGGAGACTGATTCACGAGGTTACAGGACTTAACGCGCCTAATGACCCATTATTAAGCTTATTTAACATTTTCCCTCAGCCCATGAACCAGCAGACTAGAGGGTTAATCATCCAGATGCTAACAGCAGCACGTTGTTTAATAGCTGCTAACTGGAAATCAGTGACACCCCCGTCGTCCTCAGAGAATTAAACATATAAGAACGATGGAATACCTTATGGCGTCGATGAACAATTCTTTAGAAGATTTGATGTAGTTTGGCTCCCATGGGACAATTATGTTATATCTCAGGACTGTCTCCCAAACATTGGAGAGGATTCTATATAGATATAGGCAGGGGCGTTGCTAGGGTCCTAAAACATCCGGGGCCCGGGCCCTTTGTGTTTTGCTCAGTAGGGCTGGGTTCACACGACATTTTTCACGCCACATTGTGAACTGCGGCATGATGTGTTTTTACAGAGAAAAACCTTCTGCTCCTGTCACTAATTTTCAGCATATTCCACATAGAGTGACCCTATAGCTATATACCTGCCTCAGCAGTTACAGCACAATGAAAATCACCAATGACAAATGTACTTTTTCAAAACCCCTCACCTCCGTATGACAGTGTAATACCCCTAAACAGTCACCAAAACATACACCTATACATGGAGCAAATCTACCAGACAAATGATTGTTACTAAAAACACTCCTACAAAACCAAGTCCCAAAACTATTGGGGCCTCGTCACACGGCTTATTTCAGAAGTATTTACAAGGGTTTTCCATTAAATACTTTAAATCAGTTGAAAATCAGTTGCACATAAGTGCCATAAGTGTGGCATGTATTTGTAACTATTTCCCAAGGTTACCATCTACAATCATTGTAAAGGTGAATCCTTCCGGAAATAATTGACTTTCAATTTTTTTTCCCCCCTCCTTCCCGTCGTCAACCGCCCCCCGGGAAGGGAATTTGCGTCGTGGGTGACACGACCCGTATTTTCCTATTAAAAATTTCAATAAAAATGGGGACTTATTTTGGACGGTTTTTCCGACGGATTGACATGTCAATCCGTCGGCAAATCCTCCCCAAAAACCGTGTGAAGAGGGCCCTTTCTAAAAGGGCCAAATAATCCCCCAACCTGACCAAAAAGCAAACCCCCTAGTGACCCCTCAGCTTCACAGGCTCTGAACATATATTACCGCCCTAAGGGGCCATTAAATGGGGTACAGTTTTGAGATGCTCGCAGACATAAAATTTATTTTCACTGCAGTTAATTTTGTGATCCCGGGACTCTTTTGACAGGTGTTCATTTTCCTTTTTTTCTCCTCCTTAAAAACCCTTTATGCGATATCTCCGCCAATACTCGCCCCTGCAGATTTTTGGGCACAAATATCTTTTGAATCCTCACATTTCCAGAAATTTTTTATAGGTATATAAGTCCCCCCAGTTTGGTGGGGTATGGGCCCCCCAATTTGGGGAAATAGTATGGGGCAATGTCAGGGAGGGATTAAATATAGGGTTTAATGTCAGGAGGATAATATAGGGGACTCTCAACAGGTTTATAGAATGGGACCCCGGCAGGTATAGGGGGGGACAGGCAGGGATTGGGGCCCCAAAAGGGAGGTAAGGGGCCAAACCCGGGATATGGGGCCACAGGGAGGTATATGGGGGATTGAGCGTTTATTGGGGGACTGACAGTTTTTTGGGGGGCCCAGGCAGTTTAGGGGGGCCACGGCAGTTTGGAGGGACAGGCAATTAGGGGGCCCCGGCAAAATTTTTGGGGGGCCCCAGGCGTTGGGGGGCCCGGCAGGGTTTGGGGGCCCCAGGCAGGGTTTGGACCACGCAGGTATAGGGGGCCACAGGGAGGGTTTGGGGGGCCCCAGCAATAGGGGGCCCCAGGGCATTTAATGGCCCCAGGCATATAGGGGGCCCCCAGGGATATTGTGGCACAGGCAAGTATATGGGCCCAAAAGGCAAGTATTGGGGGCCCCCAGGGGTATATGGGGCCCCAGGGAGTATATGGGGCCCAAGGGAGTATGGGGCCAAGGGGGTATAGGGGGGACAGGCATATATGGGGGGCCCCAAAGGGATTGGGGGGGCCCAGGGAGTATATGGGGCCACAGGGGGTTAGGGGGCCACAGGCATATGTGGGGGCCCCAGGGATAGGGGGCCACAGGCATTATGGGCCACACAGGCATTATAGGGGGACCGACAGGTAAACCTTAAAAATAAAAAACATTAATACTCACCTTAGCACATAAGCCAAACTCTCCCCTTTTTGGGGGGGGTCCCCGGAAATTTGGGGTTCCCCCCCCGCCCCCCCGGGGGAGTTTGGGTTCCTCCCCGCCTGCAGGGGGGGGGTCCCCTTTTAAAATTTTGCGGGGCAAATACGTGGTGCGTACTCTTTCGCCGGGGCCGCCAGGGGGGTAAGCGGGCCCCTACCCCCCCGGTCTACGTCAGGAGGAGGGGTCGTCCTCCTCTCCCCGATTTACGGCGCCGGTTGTGCCCGCAAAATACGGTCGGGCGCAGGGGAATGGGGGCGCGCTGTTTCCATTCCCCTCCCCGTGAAGAGATGGGCGGACCGCCCCCCGCAAACCTGGTAAGGGAATGGTTTTATTATTTTATTTTTATTTCTTTGGGGGGTCTACCTGGCTACTAAAGAGGGCAATACCTGGCAACAAAGGGGGCCACCGCAACAGGGGCACTACCTCAACAGAGGGGGGGGACTACTGGAACAAAAAGGGGGGCTACCCGGGAACAATGGGGGGATACCTGGCAAAAAAAGGGGGGGAAAACCGGTAAAAGTGGGGGGACTACCTGGCTAACAGATGGGGCACATGGGGAACAATGGGGGGACTACCGGTAAAATGGGGGATACCTGGAAAAAAATGGGGGGGGCCTACCTGGCAACAATGGGGGCACCTACCTGGCTAACAAAGGGGGGCACCTACCTGGCAACAAATTTGGCTCTACCTGGCTACAGAGGGGGCATCTACTTGGTTTACAAGGGGGCATCTACCGGCCTGAAAGGGGGCACTACTGGTATGGGGGCTACTACCTGGCTATAAGGGCATCTACCGGGCTTTCTTCCAAAGCCGTTATTGCGTTAGGTGGAGTGGGTGTGGCTTTTTTGAAGGGGCTGGCTACCGACAAGATGGGCGTGCCCAAAGTAAATTTTTGCCGCGGGCGCGCTAAGCGCGCCCCCGCCCACTGAAGTCTTCCTGCTTTTTATTTCGAAAGTTGGCAACTATGCCTTAGCATCCCCCGCGAGCGCGCTCTGTCCTCTTCAGCCCGGCTCCTCCCGAAAGTTCCTCGGGTGCACGCCTGTAGCGCTGTGTGCCCCGAGGACAGGCAGTGGCTTGATGAGGTCATTACATCGCCCGCTGCCAGCTGAGCCGCACGGGCCGCGCCGGTCCTCAGCGCTAAGGAGGCCCCGGAGCGCCCCGCTGTGTCGGACCCGGAGACGGTCCAACTGTCTGCGGGGCAGGGAGCGCTCGCTCTCTGCTCCGCAGAAGCCCGCAGTTGTATGTGCGTCCAGGGGGACGCACATGGCTGCAGGGCCAGTCGGTGCTCCAGGCCCATGGCAGCGGCCTGGAGCCGGGATTCGGGGCACAGGGGTTTTATTCGGGGCCCGAGCCCGGACAAAACAGCCTAGCGACGCCCCTGGTATAGGAGTGATTTACCTAGATGACTCATTCCCCTCCCTTTCCTACCCCTCGTATCTTGTCTGGTCTTTTCTTGTATGTACAAGTTAGTATTGACTTATTTTTTTTTTTTTTTTCTTAGAGACATTAATTAACCAGACAATGGTTTAAAGTTTGGATTTATTGTTAGGCATATCGGGTTGTTCTTTATGCTAGTTCTTGAATGATATGTAAGTTAAACAATAACCTTTACAATAATAACAGCCATGCAGCGTAACATAATTATATGACAAAGTCATTTTTGTTTCATAGAATTGACGATTGTAACATCATTCACGTTGTAATTTCACTGAATATACGCTCTTGATTGGAAAGGATAACTTTTGTAATATAAGTTATGTCTCATTGAAAACTTTAATAAAAAACATAATTTAAAAAAAAAAAAAAAAAGAATTTGCCAGTATTTTACGTTGTTTCAAGGTTTTGGGAGACGGATCTGTCTGCAGTTTGCGGATTCGCCCGTCCCCCATAACTATTGAATTGCACACACAAACCGGAAACCCAGCGGCTAAAAAGCTGTCCGGCTGAAAATCTGGTCAGCGTAGACTCATGAACAGATTTTCTATTAAAGTCTGTGGGGATGATTTCTTGTCGGTTTTCAGACAGTTTCCAAATCCATAAACCGTCTGAAAATCCGGCCAATTAACCATGCCATGTGGACGGAGCCTTAGTGATTTTGATTCACTCTTCCCTAAATGTTGTGAAGGGAGACCTCTTGTGGTGAAAAGCATTTGTGAAGTTGACTGTAAGATAGTGTAAATTTTCCCATTCTTGTATATTGTTATACTTCAGACCCCAACGGGGGAATCTGAAACTCGCTTGGAAGGCGTCTCAAGAGCGAGTGTAGCTGCTACCAGAAGGTTTTTGTTTGCCTGAGGGAGTAAGATGAAGGAATTTGCAGTCTTGCTGGTCAAGTATAAGTGTCCATCCATAGTTAGGTAGCTCTATAAGTCCCTTCCATAGTTAAGTAGGCCTATAAGTGCCCCTCCATAGTTACATACATTATAAGTGGCCTTCCATAGTTAGGTAACTATATAAGTGCCTCAATTAGGTAACTAAATTTTAATGGGCCCCCATATTAGTAGGTATATAAATGTTCCTCCACAGGTAATTTTATAATTTTAAACCAGAATTTAAAAATACACTATATAAAAGACACATATGTTATTTTTTTCCCTATCTGACATGAAGCCAGAACAAAACTTACCCATTTTAGGTCAATTAGGAACCAAAATTATTTATATTTGCACAATGCCGGGAAAAAAGAAGTGAAAAATTTTTTAAAAGGAATTTTTTTTTACTTCTGAAAAAGCCCAAAAAGGTTTACTTACACTAGGATTTACGCCTTAAAAAATTTTTAGGACGCCTTATGTTATGTAATTTCTTTGGAAACTTCTAAAAAAGGTTTTTTTGGCAAAATCGAATTAATTATACACCCCTTGGATGTATTTTTAAGGAACCATAAAACCTGGGCCTGATGACGGGGCGCCCAACACTGCTTCTTCTGGCACGCAACCCCCTTCACAATTTTAAACAAAACACCCAATATTGGGGCATAAAAAAACCCCCAGCACTTTTTAATAGCTAGATTTGGGGGGGGGGGCTCCGGAATCAACATTTTTTTTACTGACAGCGGGCTTACTGCGGAACAGGTAAAAGCGTAAATCTATTACAAGCAAATAAATAAGGGTTTTAGATTCAGCGCATCCTACGCTACAAATGGAACAAAAGAATGATGCCTGGGGGCCCAAGTTTCTTGTGTAACATCATGGAAAGCTAAAAAAATCAGCCAAAATACAGGAGAAATTTTGGAATTAACAAGCTGGTTTTTTTTCCTTTGATACAATTTCCGTTTTTTAAGGCCTCTTCTCTGTCAAACAATATAGACAAGTAAAAACAAGTGGGGAAAGTCCGCCATCAACTGCTCCCCAAAGAATGGGTTCTGTTTTTCTCAGAGTTTAACGCTTTGGTTCCCAAAATGTGCTATCAACCCAAAACAAAACAAAAGACCCCGTGAAGATTCTGGGGGAACGTAAAATTTTTCATTTCCACATGAAACAAGTACTGTTCAACATGGGCTGAAAAGGCGATTTTTGCCAAAAAAGCCTTTTCTCCCCAAAAAAAAACATATAAAACCGGATTAAGTTTTAAAATGCCACAGGGGAAAAAAGACCTACTTTTTTTAGACATTTCCTGTGATTGATAAACTAAAATTGAATTTTGGCCTAATGCCAACGAAACACGGAGGGGGCAGCATCAGTTGTGGGTGGTTTTTCTGGCAGGAGGGCCTGGTCCCCACTTTAAACAAAATAGATGGCGTCATTGGGAAAAGAAGGGATATTGTGTGCAATACTGAAGCAAATCTCAAGACATCAGCCAGGAAGTTAAAGCTTGAGCGGAAATGGGTCTTCCAAATGGACAATGACCCGAAGCTACTGCCAAACTGGTTTAAAAAGTGGCTTAAGGATAACCAAGTCAATTTTTTGGGAAATGGCCATCAAAAAGCCCTGATCTCAATCTCATTGAAAATGTATGGGCAAAGCTGAAAAGTCAGGTGTGAGCAAGGCGACCTATAAACAAGGCTCAGTTACACCAGTTCTGTCAGGAGGAGTAGACGAAAATTCCTACCAACTATTATAAGAAGCTTATGAAAGGATATCCGAAAAGTTTGACCCAAGTCATACAGTTTAAGGGCAAAGCTACTAAATACTAATGAAATGCATGTAAACTTTTGACTTTGCAGAAAGTCCTAAAAATGCCTTAAAAAATGTTCTCTCTCATTATTCTGCCATTTGGCAAATATAAATAATTTCTAATTGACCTAAAACAGGTAAGGTTTATTGTGATTTCATGTCAGATAGTGAGAAAAACATGCATATGTGTCATGGGGGCTGGGGCGGGTGCCGTTGCCCCCCGCGACCGCCCCCCTGCCCGCATGGGGTCCGTCGCGAGTGCTGCGGCTGCCCGCGAATAGCCCCTTGCTTCCCGGGTCCCGGCGCCTGGTCACTTACCCGTCCACGCTCCTGTGCTTCCTGCTTCTGCCTGTCCCAGCCGCCGTGCGCGTACCCGCCGCTTAGCGCGCGCCCGCGATGACTGGTCTGGATTTAAAGGGCCAGCGCACCGGTAATTTGTCAATTGACGGCTGCTGGTCCTATATAAGGTACACGCCCCCTGCACTCTCAGCCAGATTGTCGGTGTGCGTTTAGTGAGTCTTGAGAGTGTTGGAGTTGCGTTTGATTACCCGTGTAAACATTTCCGTTCCACTACATTTCCTGACCTTCCCTGTTTGCCAACCTGTCCTGACCGTCTGCCCGTCTCTGACCCCACGAACCTCTGCCCCCCGTCCGGACCTCCTGCCAGGCCCCGACTACGTCGCTGGATAACGTTTCAGTACCACGCAGTACCCTGGCCGCCATCGCAAGCAAGTCATGTCAGGGTAGCGACTATTTGCCTCCGCCACAGCAAGTCCATCCCGCTTTTGGGCGGGCTCGGGTGAATACCGGGGGCTACTTAGACTCCGCTCCCTGGCGTGGCTTAACTATCATCTCTTGCGGTGGTCCAGCGATTCCACCAACCCGTTACAATATGTGTCTTTTTATATAGTGTATGTAAATTTCTGGTTTCAACTGTAAGTCCCCTCCATATAGGGATTATAGACTGCCATGGAAAAAAAATAATAGCAATAATTCTACTCACTCACCTCTCCCTGGTCCCCCGCTGAACGCCTTGCACTTCTGCCGGACCCTGGCGTTATGACGTCATCACGGCATCAGCTTGGGGACACACCTCCAGCAACTCCTAGGCCACAAAGGCTAGGTAGAGTGACTAGGCTATGTGGCCTAGGAGTAGTAGCGGTGCGAGGAAGTCACTTCATTGCGCCACTGCTCAGTTTACTGTTGTGGCCAAAAACAGTAGCTTTCCTCGAGGCAGGGCCACTGATGCTCCATTCTGCGCCAGGTTCCGGCAGAGCCATTCTATCCGCGGCACAAGCCCAGATAAAACAGCATAGTCATTCCCCTGTGATCACCAATAAAATTTTTCAGCATTACAACCCGACTTTTTTATCACCTATCTTTAACTCACAGAACATCTTGCCCTAGACGCCTCTTATATCAGATTCTCTTTGTGTATTTTCAGGTTGCCTTTCCAGAGGAAACTACAGAGACATAATATTCCATCTGGCACAACATCATGAGTATCACCAAGAAGGTGCCACATTCTTCTACATCAAGACTCTAACAGGGACGTTGACCAGGGATTTATTTTGACTGCCATATTTGGAGTTACCATCTTATCTATAACGCTCTAATAAAACCATAATATCATTGCTGTGCTGCTGTTTTATTCACCTACTTACTAGTTAAGTAATTGTATTGTTGTTATGGTCAAATATTCTATTATTATGTTAAAGGGGTTCTCCTCACCATAGACATCCATGGACATGCCATAAAGTGTTCTACCTCTGGGCCCCTCACTTGTCCCTCACAAATGTTTCCAGACATGTATGCGTCTATCTCAGTTGACGTCTTTGGGAGGATTGGATCAGATGTTTCTATAGCTTCCATAAAGTTCAGTTAAGAGAACTGCATATGCAATTAATGGGATCTAGTGCATGCAGTAGATTTGAGAACTCGCAGTATGTCTTTAATTAATGTGAACAAGGTTTAACAAGTAACGTATGCCGCCACGGCCAAACTTTAAGTTTAATAGCCCATGGATAGAAAAGGGACACTTGTTGCAGGCTGTCTGGGAATTGTGGGAGCCAAAGTTTGAGACCCACAGAAGGGAGGCTACTCTTCTACACCTCTCGAAACCACTTTTCTGTCTTTGGCTGATTCTTAAGAATCCTGGTCCCATAAAACAGTTGATTTTGCCAGGGAAAGCTAGCTTCCTCATCTATTGGCTATTACAGGGATGGTTCAACAATGAATTAATTACCTTTTGATCCTGGTGGTTGGAATCTGGCTTTTGTTCTGTGTCTGCTTTACGATCCAGCAAAGCAATGGTTAACCACCAGCTTCAGAACTTTCTCAAGTGTGGCTACTGGTCCATCCTGTGCAGCTATAGAACCCAGCAACTTTCACCAGTCACTGTATCTGTACAGTAAGGTGACCAAAAATTTGGGGAGCGAAAGAGGGATGCGCACCAACCCTGAAATTTGCATAGAACATGCCCTCTTCATATCAAGACATAACCCAGCACAAAAGGTCATGCCCACTACACACAACTGTGTAACAGCGCTGGATGAACGCTAACTGAGGGGCGTCGTTAGGTCATTTCATACAGGGCTTGAACGCCGGAAAAAATGAGTAGTGCCCTGAACCTGAGCACCGGTGGGACTGCTAAACTGTATGCATGTCCTCAGGACACCCATAAAGTTGGGAACTAGTGTTGGGGGCCGCAACCGTAAACTGGTTAGCGGCATGATGAACTGACTTCAGTGTGCCGCTGCCTCTCCTAGGCCGCGCAGCCTACTCACTCTGCCTGGGCTGCGCAGCCTAGGAGTCGCCGGAAAATGCCTCCTCCGTGCCGGCAGTGTGATGACATCATACACGCTAGTGTTAGGCAGAAGAGCAAGGTGCTCGGAAGGGGAAAGAGAAAGGTAAGTATTATTACTGTTATTATTTTATCATTGGCGGCCTATAAACCTACGTACCTAAAGAGAGGCTTTTATATATACAGTAGCTACCTAAAGCGGGGCACTTAAATATAGCTACCTAAAGAGGGGTACTTATATATACCTCCCTAAATAGAGGCACTAATATATACCTACCTAAAAATGGGAACTTATATATATTTACCTAAAGAGGGGCACTTATATATAGCTGTGAATCAAAATAATCCCTACCTTAACTAAAATTTAACTTTTTATAAATATTTTCTTAAAAAAGCATAAGTGAAGAGACAAGAAATAGATAAGCTGATAAGAAAATACTTCAGTTTTTTGCTCATTAATGTACACTCTGCACCCCACCTTGAAAGAAAAAAACTGAAATGTAGATATTTTTGCTAATTTATTAAACTGAAAAGAAAAACTGAAATATCACATGGTCATAAGTATTCAGACCCTTTGCTGTGACACTCATATTTAACTCACATGCTGTCCATTTCCTTCTGATGCTCCTGGGGATGATTCTACTCCATTATTGGAGTCCAGTTGTGTTTAAACAAACTGATTGGACTTGATTAGAAAAGGCACAAACCTGCCTATATAAGACCTCACGGCTCACAGTGCACGTCAGAGCACATGAGAATCATGAGGTCTAAGGAGCTTACCAAAGAGCTCAGAAACAGAATTGTGGAAAGGCACAGATCTGACCAAGGTTACAAAAGAATTTCTGCAGCACTCAAGGTTCCTAAGAGCACAGTGGCCTCCATAATCCTTAAATGGAAGAAGTTTGGGATGACCACAACTCTTACTCAACCAGGCCATCCAGCCAAACTAAGCAATCGTGGGAGAAAAGGCTTGGTGAGAGAGGTAAAGTAGAACCCCAAGATCACTGTGGCTGAGTTCCAGAGATACAGTAGGGAGATGGGAGAAGGTTCCACAAAGTCAACTATCACTGCAGCCTCCACCAGTTGGGGCTTTATGGCAGAGTGCGGTCGACCGAAGCCTCTCCTCAGTGCAAGACATATGAAAGCCACATATAGTTTGCAAAAAAACACACGAAGGATCCCAGACTATGAGAAATAAGATTCTCTGTCTGATGAGACGAAGATTGAACTTTTTGGTGTTAATTGTAAGCGGTGGAGAAAACCAGGCCCTGCTCATCACCTGGCCAATACAATCCCAACAGTGAAACATGGTGGTGGCAGCATCATGCTATGGGGGTGTTTTTCAGCTGCAGGGACAGGATAATTGGTTGCAATTGAAGGAAAGATGAATGCAGCCAAGTACAGAGAGATCCTGGATGAAAACCTCCTCCAGACGCTCTGGAGCTCAGACTGGGCCGAAGATTCTTCTTCTAACAAGACAATGACCCTAAGCACACAGCTAAAATAACAAAGCATTGGCGTCAGAACAACTCTGTGACCATTCTTGACTAGCCCAGCCAGAGCCCTGACCTAAACCCAATTGAGCATCTCTGGAGAGACTTGAAAATGGCTGTCCACCAACGATCAACATCCAACCTGAGGGAACTGGAGAGGATCTTCAAGGAAGAATGACAGAGGATCCCAAATCCAGGTGTGAGAAACTTGTTGCATCATTCCCAAAAAGACTCATCGCTGTACTAGCTCAAAGGTGCTTCTACTCAATACTGAGCAAAGGGTCTGAAGACTTAAGACCACGTGATATTTCAGTTTTTCTTGTTTAATAAATTTGCAAAAATATCTACATTTCTGTTTTTTTTTACTTTGAAGATAGGGGGGCCGCGTGTCCATTGGTGAGCAAAAAAATGAACTTTTTTGATCTTACCAAATGGATGCAATGAACAAAGAGTGAAAAATTTAAAGAGGTCTGAATACTTTCCGTACCCACTGTACACCTACCTAAAAAGGGGCACTTATATAAAGCTACATAAAGAGGGGCACTTATATATACCTATCTAAAGAGGGGCACTTATATATACCTACCTAAAGAGGGGCACTTATATATACCTACCTAAAGAGGGGCACTTATATACACCTACCAAAAGAGGGACACTTATATACAGCTACTTATAGCTACCTAAGGAGGGACACTTATACAGCTACCTAATTAAGGAGTGGCATGTACAGTTTCCTAGCTAAAGAGGGAACTTTAAACTGGGTAATGGTGCGATGAATTTACTTCATTGCGCCGCTGCCTCTCCTAGGTCGCACAGCCTATTTATTCTGCCTGGGCTGTGCAGCCTACGACTTGAGGGAAGGAGCCTCCCCGCTCTGGTGAGGAAAAGAGAAAAGTAAATATTATTATTGTTATTATTTTATCATTGGCAGCCTATAAAACCTACCTAAAGAGGGGCATTTATATATACCTACCTAAAGAGGGACACTTACACCTTACTCAAGAGGGGCACTTATATATACCTACCTAAAGAGGGACACTTACACCTTACTCAAGAGGGGCACTTATATATACAGCTACCTAAAGAGGGGCACTTATTTGTAGCTACATAAAGAGGGGCAGTTATAGCTACCTAAAGAGGGGGACTTATAGCTACCTAAGGAAAGGCACTTATATATAGCTACCTAAGGAGGGACACATATACAGCTATCTAAGGAGCGGCAGTTATATACATACCTAAAGAGGGGCACCTATACAGCTATCTAATTAAGGAGTGGCACAGAGTTACCTAGGTAAAGAGGGGACCTATCTACCTAACTTAGTAGGGAACTTATATACATACCTAACTTGGGAGGGGCACTTGTATACCTATCTAGCTTAGGAGGGGACTTATATACCTGCCTAACTAAGGAGGGGGTTTATATACCTGCCTGACTAAGAAGGGGAATTTACAGAGCTGCCTGACTAAGGAGGTGACATATATACCTACCTACCTACTGTGGAGCCTATATACTTATTTAAAATAAAGACTAGAAAAATGATGACAGTACTTAATTCTATTTCTTGCACTAAAAGACAATATTTGGCTCTACACATCCAAAAACCTTTTTCTTGAAAAAAATGAGTATAGGTGCACACTATTTCTTGCACTCCCTAAGGGTCGTGGCTGTGGTTGATCTTCTGGAGTGCAGGGGATAG
The DNA here is from genome assembly GCA_025379985.1 of Phyllomedusa bahiana. Classification (NCBI taxonomy): domain Eukaryota; kingdom Metazoa; phylum Chordata; class Amphibia; order Anura; family Hylidae; genus Phyllomedusa; species Phyllomedusa bahiana. Next base: position 28,321 of record JAODAL010040043.1, read on the forward strand.
AGTTCAGGCAAAACACAATTTGATCCTGGGGGTACGGGCCATAGGACAACAGTCAGGGGTTTGGTTGGTCCTCTTTCTTCCCCCAGGAAATTATGCCCGTAAGCTGTGGCCTATTCCTCCTGAGCCTTCAAAATGCAACCCCTACCTATCATCCCATATCACATTCTCCTATCACCCAAGGGGAGTCTGTACAGAAATTTGGAATGGTTAAGAAACTGCTGGAAAAGTGAGTGTGGTACATTCTGCTGAGGCAAGTCATGGCTGGGAGAATTCATCATGGCGGTCTGGGCCAAAAAAAAAACATGGGAAAACGACAACTCCAATCAGAAAAGATGTCACCGGTGAGTCACTGAATGTCACTACACTATAAATCACTTATGTCTGCAGAGCCTGTGCACAACTATTAGTCACTATGTCGTGGTCGCATGTGGTCATGGTCTGACAGTATTATTTAGGCTTTAGGTAGTGGTAGAATGGGTATCTGTGTGTAGCTATGACTAAGGACATTTGACTGCATCCGAAACACATCAGCAATGCTACATTTACCATCTTAAGGAACTATATACTATACAATTGATGTCTAACATGCAATTTTAATGTGCTTATTAATAAAGAAGATTCTTTTATACTGCCGTTATTTAAATTGGGAGCTGGTTTCTTTCCTGCATCTGTTACTGAGATAGGTGCAGGTCCCACCTATTACACATTGATGGTATATCCTACTGGTATGTCATCAATATGTGAGATGGGGACACTTCTTAAGTTTTAGCAGATATATTGGAAAAGTATTTGAATATATAGGTGTAGCATAACTAAACATGACAGATGGATGAGCCATGATATCATGACACAGAATGTTATCGCAACTTTTTCAGTGATTTTCAATGGCCTTTGTTTACAGATAAGAACAAATAACCCGAAAAGCCATGAGATCACGCATATCACGGACAACCTGAACCAAAAACCGCCATGAGGTAGAAGCCAATTGTCCTCATTTTAGGGAAAAAATTCCTTCCTGACTCCAATCCGGCATCAGAATAAATCCCTGGATCAGCGACCCTTCTCCAGAATCCTTATCACTATAACTTGTTATATTATTACACTCTAGAAATGCATCCAGGCCCTTTCTGAATTCTTTTCGTTAGTAAATTCACCACGACAAGCTCCTATGGCAGAGAGTTCCACAGTCTCACTGCTGTTACAGAAAATAATCCCTTTCTATGACTATGAAGAAACCTGCTTTCCTCTAGACGTAGAGGATGCCTCCTTGTTCTAGATATAGTCCTGGGTATAAATAGATCTTGGGAGAGATCTCTATTTTGACCTTTGATATATTTATATAAACTAAATAACCCTAATCTTAGTATCGTAGTTCACCCAGTTCTTTTATTACTTTTGTTGCTCACCTTTGAACTTACAATGTCTATCCTGTGACCAAAACTGTCCACAATATTCCATGTGTGCTCTGACCAGTGCCTTGTATAATGGTAGAATGAGGTTCTCATCATGTGCATCTATGCCCCTTTTAATGCACCCCATGATCCTATTTGTATGTAATGCGCCTATAAAGGGAAATTGTGTAACAGAGGGGCATTACGTATCATTACTAGTGTATGTAATGCACTTCGATAGGCACATTGCATTATGGAGGAGCACAACGTATTATCGCTACTATATTTAATGCTCCTTTTTAGGTGCATTACAATATGTCGTGCCCGGCGTATAACATGCATAGTTTTGGTACATTACAGTTCATTTATATGGAGAATATTGCGTCAAGAGTATTTCTGTCGCACAATAGACCAAAAAAACCGGGGCTTGCATATTGGGACATGTCGCCCAAAGTGTTTATGAACGTGAAATAGAGGAAATGCAATCTAAAACAGATAATATTTGCCCATATTCTCCTATGGCTCCACTGCAGTAGACATCAGAATAAGGTTTAACACGGATAAATGTAAGGTCATACATATAGAATGGAAAAATCTATTCCATGATTACTTCTTAAACGGAAAAACGCCGGGTAAAACCGACATGGAAAAGGACGTGGGAATCTTAGTTGACAGTAAACTTAACTGTAGCAGCCAGTGTCAGGCCGCAGCTGCCAAGGCAAATAGGATTATGGGATGTGTTAAAAGGGTTATAGATATACAAAATCAGAACATCGTTCTCCCACTATACAAATCACTGGTCAGACCACACATGGAATATTGTGTACAGTTTTGGGCACCAGTGCACAGGAAAGACATTGTAGAGCTTAAACAGGTATAAAGACGGGCAACAAAAGTAATAAAATGACTGGGTGAACGGAAATACCCAGAAAGATTAGCAAGATTAGGGTTATTTAAATAAGAGAAAAGACGGCTTCGGGGGTACATTGTAAATATGTATAAATATATCAAAGTTCAATATAGAAATCTCTCCCAAGATCTATTTATACCCAGGCCTGTGTCCAGAACGAGGGGGGCAATCCTCTATGTCTAGGGGAAGGAAGGTTTCTATGTTAACATAGAAAGGGATTATTTACTGTAAGAGCAGTGAGACTGGAGGAAGTTGTCATGGAGAATTCTGGATGCATTTCTAGAGAGTAATAATATAACAAGTTATAGTGACCAGGATTCTGGAGAATGGTCGCTGATCCATGGATTTATTCTTATTGCCAGACTGGAGTCGGGAAGGAATTTTTCTCTAAAATGAGGATGATTGGCTTCTATATGTTGTTTTTTTGCCTTTCTCTGGATCAACACTATAGCACAATAGACTGAACTGGATGGATATATGTTTTTTTGAGCCTTACAAGCTATGTAACTATGATATCTTAACACTTGGGACACACAGATCATAATGTAAATGGGTGTAATTTGGTGCCAGCTTTGTACCTGCAACCATAAGTAACATTTTTGTAGGGAAAGTATCTACATACTTTGTAATGTCCTTCCTTTTCATTTCAGCTATCCGGGCATTCCATCTGGAATTCAGGAAGAAAAAGGAGTCAAATACAAATTTTGTGTCTACGAAAAAGATCAACCCACAGCCAACAAATGATATCTGTATTGAAATGGCTGACTACGTAAAGGTCATCAACCAATCCTGAAACTCTCCGGTTACAATATGTTTTTGCTATCAAGCTCATTTTTGTAATTCGGCTTAAAGCCCAAACAACGTTCCTTTGTTCCTATGTCCCTGCCAAAGTCTATGGGACTGGAGATGAGAAGCCAAGTACAGCTGTCAGCTATCACCCTCAGTCCTATAGATTTCAACGGAGAGGTAGTGCACAGTGTTTGACCAAAGTTATATTAAAATGGAGGAAACGGGACTTCAGGTATCATAATTGGAGGGGAGGGGGGGTTCACAGATCATAAATTTATCATCTGTTCTGTGGATAGGTTTTGCTTCTGGAACAACCTCTTCAACAGGAGTGAGCTTGATATTCAAATTGCTGAAAAAAATCTGTAATTTGTGCCAAAAATTGTTTAAAACTGTCTCATTCATTAAAGCTATTAGTAAAAATGTCTTTGTTGCCCATAGTAACCAATCAGAGTTCATAGCAACCAATCAAAGCTCGGCTTTTATTTCTCATCATGCTCTGGAAAAATGAAAGCTGAGCTATGATTGGTTGCTGTGAACTCTGATTGGTTGCTGTGGGCAACACAGACAGTCTTACTATTAGACAGTCTTAACCCCTTACCGCCGGAGCCAGTTTTGGCCTCTCTGACAGAGCCCCATTTTTGAAATCTGTCATGTGTCACTTTATGTGAGAATAACTTTGACACTTTAACCTATCCAGTGATTCGAGATTTTTTCTCGTGACACATTGTGCTTTAAGATATAAGAAATTTTGGTCCAAAAAAGCTTTTTTTTGTGAAAAAAATCAAAAAATTGGAAAAATTTGAAAAAATTTTCCCAATTTTAAATTCAAAATTTCTGCACGTAAGAAGAAAGTTTTTCCATTCAAAATAGTTTATAACTACATCTCCCCTATGTTGCTGTTTTGGCATCATTTTTTTTAAAATGCTTTTTTTTTTTTTTCGACATTAGGGGGCTTGAAATTTAGTATAATTTTTCAAATTTTCAAGAAAATTTCAATATAATTTTTTGGGACCAGTCCAGTTCTAACGTGCTTTTTGATTGGGCCTGTATTTTAGAAACCTCATAAATGACCTCATTAAGAAACTACACCCCTTAAAATTAAAAACCCCGTTTTTAGGAATTTATTAACCCATTAGGTTTTTTTCACAGAATTAAAGCAAATGGAAGTAAAATTTCAAAAATTTCATTTTTTTTGGCAGTTTTTTAAATTTGATACTTTTTCACAAGAATAGGTAGATGGATCGGGGAAATGCAACTTAATATTGATTCCCCAGATTTTTTCCATTTTCAAGATATCCCGTAGTGGCCCTAGTGCATTGTTTGGCTCAACCAAAAGCCCCAGTAAAAGGGGGCACCTACTGGCCTGGGGTCTCATTTTCATTACATTTTATTTGGGGGCCTTTTTCAGACACCCTAAAGTGCAAAAAACTTAATAAACCCCCAAAAAATACCCCATTTGGGAAACTACACCCCCCCTTAAGGAATATATCCAGAGGTGCATGAGTATATCGACCCCCCACAGGTGTTCACAAAATTTTTTAGCGTTAGGCTGTGAAAATAAAAAAAATTTTTTTTTCCAATAACTGAAATTTTTATTGAAAAGTTTAATTTTTTACGGGCACCCCTGGAAAAAAAGCACCCAAAACTTGTTAACAATTTTTTCCAATTCGGCATCCCTACTATGGTGAAACTGCTGTTTGGGGGCGCATGCAGGGCGTATAAGGGGGGGGAGTGTTATTTGGTTTTTTGGAGCGCAGTTTTTGGTGGGGCCATGTCGCATTGACAAAGTCCCCCAAATACCAGAAACGGGTGACACCTTCCAGAAGTCACCCCATTTTGGATTCAGAGCCTCATGATCTATCTGGCGTGTTTGTACTTTTTGGGTGCACAGGGTTCCAAAAATTTTTTTATTTTTTGCTTTGGGAATGAAAAGGGGGGGGAAAAAAGAAATTCCGCCTGTTTTTTGGGCTTCAATTTTACAGTGTTCGCCGTGCAGTAAAAATTTACAGGATATCTTTACTATGGGGGTGGGGACAATTCAATGAATTTTTTTATTATTTTTTATGTTTTTTTATTTTACACAATAAAAATAGGTCTAAAAAAAATTGCGTTTTTATGTTGTCCGTTTGAAAAGCCAAACGTTTTCATTTTTTCTGTTACGGAGCTGATTATGGCTTGTTTTTTTGGGGATGAGTTGAGTTTTTTTTAGTACCAAGGGGTTTTTTGTGGGCTTTTTTGAAAAAAATTTACAGTTTCCCCTGGTATATTTTTTTTTTAAAAATTTTTTTACGGGCGGTCACCGTCAGTAAAACAATGCTGATTACCAGCGGGTAGATACGATTACACGATACCCAATTTTTGGTATTTTTTTTATTTTTACTGCTTTTCCCCCAAAAAAAAACACTTTTTTTAAAAAAAGGAAAAAACACGTTTTTGCATGGGCCCTTTGTCTGAAGCCATAATTTTTTTTTTTCAAATTTTTTTAGTTTTTTTTTTTTTTTTGGGTTTTTTTTTTTTTATTTTTTTTTTTTTTTTTTTTTTTTTTTTTTTTTTTTTTTTTTTTTTTTTTTTTTTAAATACTTTTTTGGGGAACAGGGTGAAGAAAATACTGAAAACCCGTAGGTTTTTTTTTTTATTTTTAACAGGCCACCGTGCAGTATCTATGACCAGTTACTTTTTCTTTTTTGGTCAATACATTTGGCGATACCCCATTTTTATAGTTTTTTTTTTAATTTTTAAGCACTTTAAAAAAAAAAAAAAAATGTTTTTTTTTGTGTTAAATAAATTTTATCATCCTGTCTTCGGGCCAAACTTTTTTATTTTTCCGTATACAAGGGCGTGAAGGACTTTTTTTTGCAGGATAAAAATGACGTTTTTAAATTTGGTACAAAATTGGTGTTTATATGAGTTTTGTACGCTTTTTATTCCATTTTAGTGCTCAAAATGTACAAAAATCGAGTTCTGTACTGTTTTTTGTTTTTTTTTTTACGGGTTCACCGTACGGGTTTTAAATTTAAAAGACAGATTTATAGGGGGGTCGTTTCACACCGGGGCGATACCAAAAATGGGGGACTTTTTTTTGATCTTTTTTGGGGATTGGCGTTTTAAAGGGAAAAAAGACGGTTACGTGTTTTTTTTTAAATTTTATTTTTTTTGTTCGTGTTTTACTTTTTTTTTTTTTTCTTTTTTAAAATTTTTTTTACATTTTCCCCCGGGGGATTTTTTAACAGGTTTTTGATTGCTGTATGAATAGGAACCTGTGACAGTGACTGCTGTCACTGTGCCAGGGTTTCCCTGGCAACTACGACACCCAAGCCACAATGGGATTTGGGCATGTGAAAATCACCAGCTACCCGGATGCTTTCAAAAAGCTCCCGGGGGGGGCGGTAAAGACCAGCGAGCGGATCCCCCGCTTTTCCTCGCCATTGTAGGAGAGGGGGCTCACTCCTCCCGCCCGCGGCTTTTTACGCGCCATGACAGGCTGGGTTAAAGAACGTTTAAACTCACGCGGCCCCGGGTCACTCCGCCCCGGGGGGGTGGGGCATGAAATTGCGGGGTTTTTTGCTGGTTTTCCATGTCGCGATCGTGCGCGGTCGCCCCAAGCCCGCGGGGGGGGGGGGGGATCGCCCGGATATGGGATACGGGCCATTGTCGGGGGAAGGGGGTTAAATAAAAAGAGGGCCCCTTGTTAAGTTTTAATTGGAGATGGTATAAGCAGAAATAAAATATTCTGTTGGAAACCAAACTTGATGTATATACAAAACGTTTTAAAAATAAGCGAGATTCCCCCGAATCAAAAAATATAAACCTTGAAAAGCTTTTTAAAAAAATCTGTTGCCAATTTTTTTCACTTATTAAATCAAGACCCTGATCCATATTATTTTCTTCTTTGCCGTTTTTATTTTCTAACTGTAATTTTTCCCTTCAGACGTCTTTTATGATTGTGGGGGGAACCATCTGCCTGCAATGCTTTTGGGAGTCCCATTACTTCTATAGGGTTTTTTCCCGGCATGCCTGTGACCGGAAGAATCTGTGCAAAAAGGGGGGGGGGGGAGCGGACGCTCCTATTTTTTCTGGTGGTCCTGTGTTTCTAAACATGAGGCCCTTTTTTGTAATCCCGCTTGTCTCATAATGAGGGGAGTGCTGAAAGTCCCTTTCCTTTTCAGACCTGGAAAGGGCAGACTGTTATTAGGGGCCAGTCCAAAGTAGAACTGCAGGACTTAAAAATTTTAAAAAAATTGAAATGATATGGAAAATGATAAAAACAAAAAATGTTTGAACAAAAAAACGGAGTTTTAAAAAAAGTCATTTTTTTTGATGACACATTCCCTTTAAAAGCTGGAAAATGAGGGGGTTTGTCTCAGCATGAAAGTCACTTTCTGTATTGTACTGAACCACCTGTCCGTACTTTTGACTGGGGTGTTTTATGGGGGAAAAACCTAGCGGTCATTCCCCCGTGAACGGCCCCCAGTGTAATACATGAATTTTTCCAAAAATTCACCTGAGCGGGAGCTGCTGTTTGCTCCTTGGGTTGGTTATTGATCTAGAAATACCGTATATACTCGAGTATAAGCCGAGTTTTTCATCCCAAAAAATGAGCTGAAAAAGCCGTACTCGGCTTATACTCAAGTCTCTGTCGCACCGATGCTCCATACCCGGGGGCGGAGGGGAAATTTTAGCGTCTCGACTCCTCTGGGAGTCGCATAGAGCTGAATCCCGAGTTACAGTGTGACGACAGCATATGTCATCACACTGCCTGCACAGCCTGATGACTAGTGTTGAGCGATTATTATCGCAAAGTTTAAACGGCACGGTTTTTTTTTGTTGATGGATTTTTTAAATCACGCGTAAATTTTGGTTAAAATCTGTGCATTATCTATTTAATATCGCGAAATTTTCGGCGCTTCTGTAAATTTGGGGGGCCACAAATTAGTTTAGGAAAGACAGGGTCTGCGTGTTTTCGACGTCAACGGGGTTGTATGGTTGCAAAGGGGGGGCTGGAAAAATCACATGACCTCCTTTTTACAAGAACACGTTTCCTTTCATGATCATGTGTGTCAGTATTAAAAAGAGTGGGATGTGCCCCCCCCTTGTCCAAACAGCTCGGAAAAATTATTCTATTTTTCCAAAAGAAAAACCAAAAAACTTTTAGCTGGGGGAACCTTGAACTTAGGTAAAACAAGACTTTCGTTTTTAGTTTTTAGGCTGAGAATTTTAAGGAACATCTACCGCGAAAGTCACGGGGGGAGAGGGGGGGGGGGCCCGCGGCGAACACAGACAAGCTCTTTAAAGACAGGCCCCCGTACAGGGGTACAACCCCCTACACCTGTACCGGGGCCCATAGATAAGGGGGCCCCCCTTTAAGCAGGCCCCTTATTTCCCTTTTTTTTTTTTTTTTTTAAACTGTAGAGCCCGGGCAGCCCAGCGCTGGCTCACATGGTGAGAGGTCGGGGGGGGAGGAGGGGGGGGGAGGGTAGCGCTTCTGTGCGCACAGCCGCTCCGCCTCCGCTTTCAGCTACATCAGCGGGGGGGTGCTGGGGGGGGGTGCCCGCGCTCCCGGGTCGCTTCGTGCGATCTACTTACATGTGCCCTGGGCTCGCTGTTGCCGGAGCCGGGGGCCCCCTCCCTCTGTCTGTGGGGGGCGGGGTCAATAGTTTGAAACCGCGAGGCCCCCCCCCAAGGGGGCGGAGCTTCACGGGTTCAAACTGTTCCGCATCCCCCGCAGGGCAAGGCACGGCGGCGACAGAGAGGAGGGGGAGGTCCCCACTTCGGACAGCGGTACAGGCACATGTAAGTAGAGATTGTCACAGTTTTGCAGCTGGCCGCGGGACCCCCTCCTGAAGGGTGCCCCCCCCGGCCCTCCATCCGGCCCCCGCCTACAGGGGGGCCCCAATACTGGGGGGGGGGGGGGGGGGGGTCTATGTGTGGGGCAGTAATTTAA